>OU015497.1:111306359-111313859 GCA_907164885.2 Dolomedes plantarius | reverse complement strand
TTAGTACTCAAAGTGTCATCATCAGTTCCTAGGATTTTTGAACGAGGAGTACTGTGTGATATGCCCCTTCAGAGGATTGCACAAAGAACCCAAGAACCATGAACCCAAAGAATCATTCAAGAATCATTCAAGAAACACGAGATAATACTCGAAGAGTAAGCGACACAAACAGCATTCTTTGTGAAGGTGACGTGAAAAATGATTATATATGTCATGAGACACTAAAGAGAAAAGGAGGACGCTTTTCAAACTTTCCAAGAAATCATACTGCAGGCGGAAAGATAAAGATATTTTAAATGGATCAAAATCATTCATGACGACCAAGTCATACTCCATGTCTTTCGGTAATTGGATATTGTATAACGCCTTGATTCTTTCTCACGTTAGTTATTTCCAGCTATCCTGTTACCAGAGAGAAAATGGTGTAAGGCATTGTTTAAGAATCTTTTCATTTTTTTACTATAACGTAGCCTTGGGGTTAAAAGAAAGGTTTAAGATACATATTAAAGTTCCCACGATTTAGATAAAAATGATTTACGCTCATAACTCTAGGTATCGCTATAACGTTGTTTTTATTGCCGAATTTTTGGAGTAGTTAGGTTCGTTTTAATAGGAGGTTTCGGGAATAATTAAAGTTTTAAATGACATAATTATTTAAAAAGTTTACGCATAAACAAGAACTATTTTTCCTTCAATCAGCTCGAAGAAAAAAATACAGTGTTTAAACAGAAAATGCTTGATTAATGTAATAAGATATTTACAAAGGTAAAAATTATTTTAATCCTTTTTTCAGAAATTCTAATTTTTTAAGAGAAGGAATGTATGAATTCCCCTTTTCATTAAAATTTAAGATAGAAACAGAAATATCAGAATGAAAGGTTAATCCCTCATGCAATGTTACACAAAAAGGTGGATGTTACATTAGCTGTACATGATACGTTTTTAATAATAAACAGGCATTAAATCGTGATACCGCATTGAGTTCTCGTAATCATTTCCCTTCCATTAATATTAGTTATGTTCTCCAAGCAACAATGCTTTAAGTAGTTGATAAATGATTCATTAATCAACTACCTAGAGCATTGTTTCTTGGTTTAGGTGGTTTCACCTACAGTAAGTTCTTTAAATTTTTTCCTCCTCTGCCACTCGACATTTATTCTGTTAGCATTTGTCATGCGGGTCCCACATTCTCTTTTTTTTACGTTCCATTACACAAACTACTAGGGTATTTTTCCTTGTTACCGGTATAAGAAAGAAAATTTTCAAAAGGTTTCATAATCACCTGAAGTGACGATAAAGTAAGTTGTGACTAATTTATTTTATAAAATAATGATAAAATTTTCGAAAAATATGTTTGCAGCCTCCCCAAAGAGTCGTTTTATCGTCTTGTGTGATATTCATCGGCTAAAGGAAAGATTGGATTGGATTTAATTCGAAAATTTGAGACCAACTCTATAGTCAGAATAATTCGTACCCTCTTGTCCTTTGATCATGAATGAGTACTAGATGCGGTTAACATTATGTCGCAGTGAGACTGAACGTTGTGACGCAGTGTGAACGCAGTGAGACAACGTGGCAATAACATGTTTGCAATGATGTTATTGCCACGTTGCAGCGATGTGCGCAGGTCTATATGAAGTCCCTTTATGTGTCATTACATTGTAGCAATACAGGGTCATCACACTGTAGCATAACTATATAGCAATTATAAATAGTAATTAATCTGAGTAAACTATTTGTTGCGAAACGTGCTTGTATCAGCAATGCAATATTACGATGAAATTTCATACTTTGGTCCAAAGATGACTTAAATATGGGTCGGCCTATTTGACACAATTGCGATGTGTCGATCATGATGTGTTGATGTTATCACAACCATGTCTCTACCATCAAGATTTTGTAAAAGATTTGATTCCTATTAAAATGCAAAATAGTTTAGTAACATAACATTTTTATGCATTTACTGGACAATACTAAGCACCAAGATTTATATTAGTTTTCGTTAGACGAGCTCTGCTAGGTTAAATCTGTTTCATCCAAATATATAATTGCTTGTAAAAGGTGATACACCTCTCCTATTTTTTAACCTCTTAAACTTTTCCATTTCCAATTTTCAGATAAAATGTAAAGATTTCAAATATCAGATTTACAGCCAGGTCAAGAGTAAACATCTATTAAGAAGTTTGAAACTGCCATTCACAATTTACATTGGGCAGAAGAATTGATTTTTAAAGAATATTTGAATGTTTCATCCCAGAATTATCACAATTTACGGTGATCCTAATGTTACAGTAATTAAAAATATTTTATGCACTGTAAGCAATTTATTTTGTCGTGTATATAGGCATAGCGTGACCATATGCATAGCGTGCTTCTAAAATTTTTTTTTGGGGGGAGGGGGGGGGCGCGATTTGAATTCAGTTAGGGCCCTCCTCCGCGCATTGACTGCCTGGTGGTCCTTAAAATATGAAATATTATGATATTTTTTAATTGAATAACAATGGAATTGATGTTTGAGTAGTATTCAAAAGTTATAAAATGAGAAAAAAATATAATATAAATTTTAAAAAATAGCATCGAATTTTTGTTATGGATCATATTGCAAAAAACTATGTTAAGGCTAAGACATAATCGGAATCTTCAATTTCACAGTTTGAAAAAGGCGGAAAAAAAACCCAACTTTCTTCAAAGTTTTCTACAATTTTCCGATTTTAACTGGACTTCTGTTAACGTTTTAATTTATTTCAAGTTAAGTTGGGGGGCAAGTGGACTTTGACAAATCTTATTTTCATACATTCTGGAGGTTATCTCAACTAATAGTCTCACATGTTCTCGCGTTACCTATGTCGCTAGAAAACTTTCTAAAATTAATAAAAGAATGAAAGGTTTTTGTTTTTGTTTTTTGTCGTTTTAATGATGCACTTCAAAGAGCAGAACATTCGCTAGGTAGAAAAATTTACCTTTCTTCTCTGAACATTTTGTGACCGTCAATTAACACTCGTTTTCTGCAAAGTTAATTTACGTCACGTGTCGCTGATTCCATTTCTTACGAAGTCAGCAGAACATTCCTTCTCAGAATCAAAAACTACCAAGAGACCACCAATGAGTGAAGAGGAAGGTCCACCGGCGAAAAAGGCCTTTTCTAATGTTTGAATTAAAGAAGAAGGGGGTACTATTATACTGCATTAGATGCATGCAGAAAAAAAATTCCCGGTGATTGATGATTACGGTTGCAGCGGTGAGTCTTATTTCTATCCGAGGACTGTGATTAGAGCGGGGGTGAGACGATGTGAAGAGATCGTCTGGGTGGTGGTGAAGCGTTTGATTTACCACTGAGGGTAATTCGCACGACAGATTCGGGCCATTAAACCACTAATATCGTCGCCATTGTTAAGTCGGAGGTTTCCAACCTTTCTTTTTTTGATAGCATTTAATTAAATCCGAGAATTTCTTGACTTGTAAATAGAAAGATTCGTGGGAAATTGTAGACACGTGGCTTGTTTTTATTTTTCTGCCTATTTTGTAAAGCTCGGTCATAATTTTGGTTTTCCAGAACTGGTATCGAAATGGTTTACTCCTTTACAGAAAACATTATTTGGTTCTTTGGAAAACGAGTAGAAATTCTTTTGTTAGCAGATGGATACTTTTGGTGTATTTTGCAATCATTTATGAAATAAATCGATAATAAATACTTTATAAAACGAAATATACTGAACCTGTGTACTTAAACATTATTAAAGTTATTTGAAAGGTTTAGTACAAACTATTTACAGTTTATATCGAGGGAATGTAACAGCTACTTGGGAACTGTTGTTGTTGTTGTTGTTGCTTATGCCCCTTGACCGACATCAGATCAGGTCCCGAAGGCCATGGGCCATGAAGGTACGGCTCCTGTTTCGACTGGCCCCACAAGGGTCGGAGTTCGACTTCGCCAAAGGACCAGTCCCGTAATTTTGAACCGGGTCAAGTGACGAGACCAGAACACTTGACCCCGCACCTCCAGAAGCAATTTTGAGAACTTGGAGGACATTGCAGCCATGACAGATTTTACGTGCACCATCCGCCATTAGTGTACAAGGCAGTGGATTTTGTCAGCGACGAGCATCTAACCAGTGACTTTCAGATCACTAGCCCACTGCCCTTGCCAACTGGGCCACTGCGCCCTTAACTTGAAAGTAAAAACTGATTAAAGAAGTTTCCTTATCTTGTTCAATTTATATTATATATATTTCTTTCTTTAATGGTCAAAGAGACCTTATTAAAATTTTGTAAAACGTTTTAAAACACTATAAATTTCCTCTCAAGTTATGAAGTTTCTGAATGCAGTGTTATAATATTTAGCTGGACAGTTTCAATTAATACTAACACCATAATAAATACTAATGCCATATAAAATATATATCACGACCGAGCTGACTCAGTCTAATCCATATAAGAATTTCACGCAGCAATATATTACAATTTTAGTGGCATATAATGTAATAGGACTTTTTGAGTACGTTTTTGTTCCTCATTTGCTTAAATTAAGTTCAATATCACTACGCAAAATAAAGATTTCAGGAGATATGAGTATTTATAGATTGTTTATCTTAGGCTTATCTCGAATAGTGTTTTAAATAAGTAATGCATTGTTTTTATTTTTGTTAAACTTTGCTCATCTGTGGAGGGATTTTATGTCTGCAATAAACCTAGAAGGATGTAGTTAAAAAAAATTGAGCAGGTGTATAATGCATTTATAACATTCCCATTTGCATCATCTATACACATCACATATATGCATACATATGCTTATGAGTATTTGAGTACACACACACATACAGGTGTGTATACAATTTTGGACTGCTTATAATCTATTAAAAATTAAACAGAAAAACTTTACACAGCAGTACTATAATAAGCCCAGTATTACAGTAATTAGTGTAACAGTAATATAGATCAGTATGCATTTCTAGAAGTTAATTAAAGCAATTAAGTTTTTGATAGAAATTTTAAAAAAACAATTCAGAATGAATTCATAGTCCCTTAAAATAGAAAAAATACCTTTATCCCAAAACTTTATTTTACATTTAAATAATTCTTGAACATATATTGCGGATACGTTTAAACAAGTCTTGAGGCATGTGAATATTAGGCCCCCAGAAAAAAAAAATCCCAAAAATCTTTATTCATATAGGGACAAACCGTGCTAAACATATTTTTCCGGCAAAGTTCTAGTTCCTGTTTATTTTCTCACACACGATTTCCATAATCCAGGAAACACTGGTTCCTGAGGATACACGCATGTTAATACCAGATGCCCTTACCTAAAATATTTATATCCACAGACATTTAAAATAAATTCTCGGGCATTTCTCTATTCTTGACGATACCAGTAGCTATCGATCACTAAATGTTTGCTCCCCAAGAACAAGTGATTCATTAGAGTAGGCAGTGAAAATGCGATACCAGGTGCCTTTGTGCACCCGTGGGAATGGCAGTATTGGCGTGTATTTTTTTTTATTGGCGACATTCCGATGCAATAGTATCTGCCGACTTTTTTCTTTTTTAGGGTGGCACCTGGATTTTTTAAAAATTGAGGGGAAAGAAATGCAACAGTGTTGAGGGAAATTTCATCTGTTTTGGGCACCTGCAGAATCGTTTATTAACCCATAAGTATAGCCTAGTTCACATGCACGTGAAATGGATGGATTCAGAACGTGTGTTGGGTTGTTTTGGAGTGTTATTTCATGCAGACGTTGAGTTATATAGCTAAAATTGTGTGTTTTCTTTTCTATAGTTTATCAAGAGGAAGAACATTTTTCAGTTTACCTACAAGCTGTATTAATTTCATGTTTATTATTCTCTTTCCAAGGGTTCTGTCTTTAAAATGATTTAGAAATATATATTTTAAAATGGTTTTAAAATCTTCAGGGGCATTTAAAAGTTGCAACTTGGGTAATATTTGCATGCACAGTGAAGTTATATTATAAACGCAATTATTTTTTAAGGAAGGAGATAATTTAACTCTCTAATTTTTATCTCATAAGCATTAGTTTAAAGTTTTTTTTACGTCTGCCTGACTTCACTACCATACTTTCACATTCCTTAACTTCGTTAAAACACTTCTTAGAAACAGGAGAGAAATTTTATTCAATAAACTTCTCTATAAACTGAAGTAAAAAGTTTGTCTTTATCTTATGGACAAGTATCGAATATCAAACGACATAGGTCATACATATACCTAGGTTATATCTCACGTTGTTAATCTATATAAATACATAGGAGATCACATACATGTGGAACATTTTCCCATCGGTGTGATAAGATGCTCACTTAATAGGCCAATAATAAAGCAGAATATTAGTAATCCATCTTTCTGAGGAAACGTCAATCGAAACCTTTTAATTCAATTTTCCCATTTAATAAAAAACCAAGAATAATTTACCTAATTCTCAATTCATGCGAAAGTTTTTTTCTCCTGACAAATTTTCAAATATCTATTAACTATCGCTTCCGTCGATCACAAATATAAGTCTCAATGATGCCGTTTATTTTGAAGTGAAAAAGTGTACTCCAATATTATATTTACATTAGGTTAGAAATATTATAAGCAAAACAAGTTAAATGATCTCGAACAGTGTGAGATTCAAGTGACAGAGAGATACTGCATAAACGATGCAGACTGTTTTTAACCTGTTACATAAAGTTAAAAAGACTAAAAGAAATGCAACAATGCTGAGAGAAAACTTTCACACGTCTACCGGAATCTTTAATTAATCAGTAACCGGAATCATTGGTTAGTCGTCAACCTGATGAATCGACAATTGATAAATCCAGGTTACATCAATTAAAATCGTTTTATTCAGTTAGCTTGTAATACTAGGCCAGGACAGTAAATCGTGGTTTAACAATGCAAATGCATAAAAACCATAATTTTAATTTGTGTACTGCATTAAGATAGAGGGCATAATCTATTTGGTCAAAATTACTATCAACTAAATTTTTAAAATGAAATGCAACTGATTTCAAATTTTCAGAAGAAGAAAATTGCATTTTCATTTGTTTTCAGATGAAATATTTTTGTGCTGATGTCTTTTCGACAAAACTGGGATTTAAAATCACAAGAAGGAATAAATAGTGGCATAATTGCACTTGTTTTGATCTCTTGAGATGTAAAAGTTAGTAATTTTATTAGAACTTAAACATATATTTCTATAGTAAAAAGTCTAGTTTTTATTTCAGTTTAGTCTGGTATGTTAGGATTAAGCATTTGGAAAGTTTTAACTCAGAAATTGGTGAAACAGTATGCAATAGCAGTTTAAATAATTTAGAATATAAAGGAGTTCAGTAATCAATAATTTAACGTAAACATTCCTTTTCAATTGTATAAAGGAGTATTTGTATAAAAGCATTAGTTCTGTTGATAAGGAGAGATGTGGAGCTAATTAAGATGCGTAGAAAAGATGTCAAAACAAACATAGATTATAAAAATCTTATAGGACCTAAACAAGAATTTCTCAA
>OU015497.1:111188859-111301359 GCA_907164885.2 Dolomedes plantarius | reverse complement strand
AAAGGTGGGCCAACTCGTTATTGACAGGTGGTCATAATGTTTTGGCTCTTGAGTGTATATATATATATATGAATGATTAAATTCAGACAGATGGCATAAATTATACACATAAACACATACGTGCAAACTAATATGCTTTAATTTAGAATACAGTGAAACTCCTCTAGCCAGCTACCCCTATTCGACGGCCACTCCTCTAAATGTCTTAAGGATTTTATATTATGCCCTGTGCTTTAAACTTGGATTTTTAGTATAATACGATAAATTCGCTGGGATTTTTGGATGGAGTATTAAAACAGAAAGAAGATATTAAAATTGAAAAAAAAAAAGATATTTCGAAAAATATAGCGGGATCTACGCTTTAAGTCTGGCCTATTCACAAGCGCATGAAAAATAAATAGGAAAACCTCCACATTTCATATTTACTTATGTTAATTTTGACTGACATAAATTAAATAAAATCTGTGAACAATTTTAAAACTTACATTTTTCTGAAAAGAGCTTAGAACTGTATTCAAAGGAGAGTATTATCCTCGTATGTGTCCTAAACTGAAAATAATATACTCCTGATATTCAGTGAGAGAGAGATTAAATTTTTAGAGCTTTTATAAGTTTCCAGAAGATTAAAAAATAAAGGGTAGCTTAAAAACTCACTTTTGACAAGTTTTGCCAAGTAAGTGAAATTTACGACTATCGCGTCCCGACTGTAAAAGCATTGTACATCATATCAAACTTTAATTTCATAAATACGCAGCCAAAATTTTAGTCTCTCGCTAGAGTAAAGATAATTTCTTTCTTCTTGCGGAAAAACTTGGAGTTTCATACTACGCAATGCAAGGTAAAATATTTCTTGTTTTTTGAGGGAATATTAGTTTAATGCCAGCAGTCCATTTATAGCAGTCCATTACACCATTTATATCAGTCACTGCTTCCCTAATTTTAAGTTATAAAAATAGTCTGCAATGGAGAGTTGATGATATCTATAGTGTTTTGTTACTACTAAATATTACGTTTTCAAGTACTTACGCCTTATTTGAAAACTCATAAATATTACATAAAGCAAAACTACTATTGGGGAAAATTGCATGAGAAATGTTGCTCAATGATGTAAGTATTCAAAATTTCTTAGTTTTAATGAACCGGTAAAATCCCTTTCTAATGAGTTAGAATTATAGAAAAGGCTTATTGAAAATAATAATTAATATCTTATAACAGAGATAATATATGGAGTAATAAGCACTGACAAAATTTTCCTTCATAGTCAGTTTCTAAAGTGTTTCGTTGATAACGATAAAACTCTTCCTTCGCATTATAATATCTATGGTGCCCGGTATAAAGGGCTTAAGTCAAAAAAAGTGATTTTTAGATATTTGTTAGTAATGATAAAAAAAAAATCTTTTCACTTGTATAAAAGGCTCTATCAATTTTGTATACAAAAGTACATTTCTTTGTACAAAAGACGAAATTATTGTTCTGCGATTGGTATAAAAGCCAATAACTTGGTATACAGTCGAACCCCGTTATAACGAACTTCAAGGGACCAAAGGTTTTGTTCGCTTTATCTGGTGGTTCGCTATATCCTAACAGTTAAGAAAAATGCTAGAGTTCACAAAATGTATAACTCACTAGTTGCAATATGTATTCAATAATGATGTATTAAAAAATGATAAATCTATTAAAAATGATAATTAATGACTTAAATCGACTAAAATAGATTACATTAAACTGACACAATACTAATTAAATTACGCATGATAGGAAAACGACGGAACCAAAATTTTCGTCCGTTATATCCGTAAGTTCGTTATATACCGGGTACGCTATAACGGGGTTCGACTGTATTTACATCACTGTTTTTGACTTAAGCCCTTTATACCGGGCACCATAGATATATAAATGAGAAAATTTTTTTAAAAATCCTGTCTAGTTTTATTTTAAATACAATTTTATATTATGCTTTATTTTCAACCTAAATTTTACTGCTGTATATTCATGGTTTTTATCTTTGAATACCCAGCATTTAAAAGAAAATAATTTTTAACTCGAACAATTTTATTAACAGGATTTCTATCGCAGGCTGTGTTATATCAACTAATAAATTGACCTGATTAGTAAATCTTTATTGATTAAAAGAGGCAAGAGTTCTTAATGGGTATTGAAAGAGGATAGGCGCATTTCTAAAACTTTAAAGCTCTTTAAAAAAAAGCATGATATGAGTATTTTGTGAGATTAATTTTTGAGTGATATCAACTGGTAGTATTTATCCTGTCAGAATTAGTGAGAAACTCTAAAATAAATAAATAAAATATAATAAATAAAAACCTTTCGGACAGGCATAACATGAACACAAAACTTCTTAAAATTTCTTATAGAAAATTGGAATGGCAACTAGTCAAAAACTAATGGGTATACTTCTTCATTAGACCGGCGATTAATTAGACATGGTTGTTTTTATGAACAATTCCCAAATGAGTGTCTCTCATGCATATTCCACAAGTTTCATGCACATGATACTTTCGGGGTTTGTTTGCGAATATTTTAGTCAAAAGTTGCAAAGCATAACATTGTTATTTTTGGTCACAGTTTTCTTTCAGGCCTAATTACAAATCCCTTTTTTGGGGGATCCAGGTTATTTCAAAAGCTTGTACAATATTTGCTAAACGACAAGAGCAAACGAGAGAGAGAGAGAGTGATGCAACCAAGTGGCCAAACTTTTTTACAAAGACGGATGCAGCGAGTCAGACGAGAG
Organism: Dolomedes plantarius; assembly: GCA_907164885.2. Classification (NCBI taxonomy): domain Eukaryota; kingdom Metazoa; phylum Arthropoda; class Arachnida; order Araneae; family Dolomedidae; genus Dolomedes; species Dolomedes plantarius. Next base: position 111,298,610 of record OU015497.1, on the reverse strand, counting down.
TTCCTTTGTGCCAGCAACAGTTTCGACTCGAAGAAGCTGACCAATACTGATAAGCATATGTCAGCAATCATCTACACCAGCCTAGACGTCATATTAAATGTATATGATTTAGTACACGAGTGGAAATTAACTATCTGCAGCTGGAACATTGAGAAGGCGAACTGAATTAGAATTCTGATGGTTGATCACCCTTAGGAAAGTTGCATAGTAACAGTTGTTTGTGAATACTTTTTTACCCCACTTAAGTTCTGCACTCAAGTAGAGTGCAAATAAATACTGTAACTTGTTTGAGTTAAAGTTTAATGCTCTAAATGTAAGTCATATGTTCAAAAAAGTATGACATTAAGAGCTAATACTTTTAAAAAGAAAGATTTAAACATAAAGGAGAATTATGAATTTTTTTTATTGCAGTTTACATTGATGCAAAAATCCTTATTTTTAAATTTTTCCTTACATGGAAGATTACATGGAACTATAGATGGATTTACTAGAGATGGAAGATTTTATTGATGATTTACTATATATGGAAGATTTTACAAGAGCTGTGCCAAAATATTTTATAAAAAAGTTAAACAGTGGTGATTTGTGCAGGATAAAAATGGAAGCTTGCATTAAAATTATGCAGTTATCGAGAGACTAAGGCTAAGAGAGAACATCTTCTGAGACTTAAACCGTCATGGTTCCAATGTTTAAGTGATCGACTCCTTAAAATTTTGTTTTCACTATTATAACTGTAAAGGTATTATAACTGTATGGTTAATCTACTTAGTGCGTTATATAATAAAAAAGTAAATAATTAAATCTTTATCCCTTCCCCTAAAAAATTACAGAATATGGTCTGGACAAAGCGTTAATATATTAATTTCTGTTTTAAATAAATCTTCTAAAATTGTAAATAAACATGTGAATATCAAAGTTAATGTCTTATACATGTGTATGTTTTATTCTCCCCAAACATAGAGGAAGAGATAAAATGAAAGGTCATCTTCTGTCAATAAGAGCTTGCTGTTTTTATTTAGATTTCAAAATTTACAAACTTATTGTGCAAATAAGATATACAACTTACCATTCTACCCAAATACTTTTGTAGTTGAGGACCAAAGCTTTCTTTCTAATACCATAATTATGCTTATGTGCGTAAATAACTCATACCAAAACTAGGTGAAGGAATTTCTTGAATTATTTACTGATACTGTCATTTTATCTTTTATAATAGATGGCTTCTGGCTGCAACTAAAAAAAAAATAAATATCTATCGCAAATGTCCTATTTGGTAGGCAGATGTTCTTAATTATGCGAATATATTTAAGTCACAAACACACGGGCAGACTATTAATAATTAAACCCAAGGTCACACGGCTACTTCTTAGTCGATAATGGTATTTAAAATTAGAGATTTATAAAAAAGATCCAGAGAATACCGCCCCAAACACTTAGCGCTCAGAGACACCTATCGCGGTCTATAGATTGTAATTCAAATAGTTTACATTGAAATTCCATGCGCAGGGTAAAATAAAAAAAGGGGAAAAACATTACAACTGCCTTTTCATGCAGTTAGCGGATGTTGCTCAATCGATTACTACACAAAATAAATGCAGCCAGACGAGTCGATGTACGTTTTCCTTTCGTTTGATGCATGTAAACCTAGATTTAGGGGTTTGGGTTTACAGATGCTTTCACTTCCGCATTGTGCATCCATACTTCAGTATTTATATGCGTAAGATAACAGTGGGCATGCATAATTTTTGCATGCCTAACGGATATGAGAAATTCATATGTTGTAAAGAGCCTCATATTGTTGTAATATAGTTATGTAATAAAGTTAGGCGATTTACTCTTAGGACTATACCACACTGCGTCACACTGCTTTAATCAAAGGCAACTCTCTCTTTAAAGCTCTTTTTTTTACCGCAGTTGGACGAAGACCTTTAAGTTCTACTTTAAGAACGATTTTGTTGGTTTACTATCGAAAGAATTGGGTAAGATGCCTCAACTTAATCTGATCAAACAATCTGAGGCGAAGAATTATATTAAAATTCAAGATGGCCGTACCGCCCCCCCCCCCAACTTAACTTGAAATAAAATTAAACGTTAATAGAAGTTCAGTTAAAATCGGAAAATTGTAGAAAACTTTTAAGAGAGTTGTTTTTTTCTGCTTTTTCAAGCTGTGAAACTGAAGATTCCGATTATGTCTTTAGCCGTAAAATAGTTTTTAACTATGATATGGTCCATAGCAAAAATTCGATGCTATATTTTTTTCTCATTTTATTTATATTATATTTATTTTTCTCATTGTATAACTTTTGAATACTACTCAAACATCAATTCTATTGTTATTCAATTTTAAAAAATCATATTATTTCGTATTTTAAGTACCGTGAGGCAGTCAATGCGCGGAGGAGGGCCCTAACTGAATTCGGTTCATGCCCCCCCCCCCCCAAAAAAAAAAAAAATAATAATAATAAATAAAGTTAGAAGCACGCTACGTCTATGATCCCTCCCCCCCCCCCCCAACAACTTAAAGAAATATTTTTAATCATTCTTCAATAACAAAAATTGTACATGTGTTTGTAATTTGTGCTGTAATATTTAAATTATTTAAACCACTTATCATAAATTTATATTTACTAAATAGGTTGACAATTTTTTTTCTCTAATAGTTACTTAGATGTCTGCTAACAATCCCCCATTCACATTTTTCTGATTTGCTTGTATACAGCGTGACTTCCTAAACTCTCTATTTGGGACAACTGAAGTTTGTTTCTGTATATAAGTTAAAAATATGCCCTAGTATGCCTAATTTTAATCACTTAGGTTCGTCTTGCATCTTGCTTCATTCTTGATATTTTTTCTTTCAAATGTGGCTAACTCATTGTCTGCCCAACAAATGAGATTTCATGCCAATTAAAGCAACTGAACGTGATTAATGATAGCCAACTACCTCAAGACAGTATTTTCTGAAGAAGTAGGCGAAGTTCACAGCTTCATACGCATCATTGCTATATGGTAAGATTTCATGCCAATTAATGCAGCCGGTTCTGAGTAGGGATATAAGACTTCACGTCAGGAAATTGATTACTTTTGACAAAGTTTAATGAAATGTTAACCGAGGAAAAAAAATGGCAAAATGTTCGATTAGTTTGTAAGATGGCAAAAAAATAATAAATGTTATCATCCAAAACATGTTTTGACAAAAATAGAGAAGTTCCTTTTCTTAATGTTAATGAATATTTAGTTTCGTGTCTTGTATTGAGCAACATACGTGGAAAAAATTTTTTCATACCAGTGGCGCACCCAGGATTTAATCTTGGGGGGGGGGGGGGGGGGGGGGCGAGATGAACGGATAAAAATATGTATAATGCAAATTCAATATTCATAATTCAATTTCTATTTCTTTGGAGGAGGGCAAGGCCCCTTGGCCCACCCCCTGGGTGCGCCACTGGTTCATACTGTCGAAAACAATTCATCATTTTTCATATTATCAAAACAGTTCGTCATTTTGGTACAATGATATTAACTTGAATTTTTCGTTTCTATAAATAGCGTATAATCTTACTGGTGACGGGTGCGAAATTAATAGCATATATTAATTAGTTTACCCTTTTATTCACAGATAAATTTTCTCATAATATTAAAGAAATAGAATTAAAAAATGGATATAATTTTTTATTCCAGATATGTTGCTAAAGATATCACGAATATACAACGGGATAGAACAGAAAAAAAATTAATTCGTATACTAATTTATATAAGTTTAATTCGTATGAACTTTATGTTCGACTCTCACACATACACTCTGCCACCGAACTCTGTATATCTTAATGTTTTTCACTAACTCTAGATCCCTAAGTTGAAAACACTAAGATCCCTGTGCCAGTTTCAAGCGCGAATTTATGCTTTCATATACGAAATTGTTGCCCGAACAAGTCCCTCCTTATTCTTAAAAAATTCACCCCGACTGACACAGACCAGAGCACAGGATGTATATCCATAAACAGAGACACTGCACGCACACAAAATCATACATTTTAATTCAAATCTAGGGGGAAGACCACTGCCCAGATATTCCTCAGTGTTTACGCAACCGGTTGTGATCCACATCTGGCAGCGGCCAATTATTAAACATCTTATCAAAACTCCCTCCCCCCTTCTCCCTCTTCCCCCCTTTATAAACAGTGGCGCGTGCCACGAGATTAGGAAGATCTTGAAGCAGGGCAGCTGCCGATTTTACATCTGTTCGAAGTCTCCACCTGTTGACAAACACCTCGCAGTGCAGCCTTCTTTCGAAAAAGGAACTTTTTTCTGCCAAGTTCGAGTTCACAGCCATCCTCGGGCTGCAACCAGATTTTTCTGTTTATGTTTTTTTAAATTTATTGCCGGGTTTATTCTCCTTGTTTATTAGCGGCAGGATTTTTAGGGCTTTGTTATTAATATTCCCTGCGCGATACAGTAGGGTGTTTCTGTTATTTTCTTTTCTGTTATCTTTTATTTTGGCATTTTCGGCAAACCATGTGGCATATGGATAAGGATCGGTTTTTGCGCGTGAAGGTCGCTTCCAAAATTGGTCTCACAACGAGTGATTAAATTGTTACGTGTACTTAAAATAATATTTGGTTATAAATACTGGAATCCGTAAGTTTAGGATCGACCGACGGAACTTCACATTCTAGGCAATATCGGTAAAACTAAAGAACTAGATATTATAGTAAGATGCGTTTCGCTTTTTCGGTTACATTTAGAATGAAATTATTTCTAGCTAGCGATTATTACGTAATTCCTATACTAGTTAAATCTGGCAACGAAGTATATATAAGCTGACAAATATATTCAAATAAAATGCAAATAACTCAAAACATTAAATTACAGGAAGAAGGCACTAACAGTGACCGATTCGGTTAGGCCTCGCGATGAAGAGACCGGCCGATAGCTTTTGACTTTCTGTTTCCAATGTGGGGATCTCGGGGCCCTGGAATGTTTTTTGGCTAGACCTAGATCCTATTCAGAAAATTCCCCCTTGAGGTGACCGACTCGGTTAGGCCTCCCGATGAAGAGACCGGTCGATTGCCTCGTTATGTCTTGGTTTATTTTTTATTTATTTTTTACTTTGATTTCTATTACTGATAAATATATTCCCATAAAACAAAATATCAAATTTTTTCCTGGGTAATAAAATGGTAGGCTTGTGACACACACCTCATCATTATAAACTTACTTCAAGCCCGTAATCAGAATTTTTTTTTTCCTTTTTGAGAATAAAGGCTTCTATTTCTTAGTGCTGTTTCTTTAATTCCTCTAAATGCTAAATAAATGTAAGATCTATGTTATGTGGGTTGGGTGCTCTCAGGTCCCTGAAACGCCATTTTCCAAAGTGTCTAGTTCATCAATCTCTCTGTCAAAATAGCATTCGTACATAACACACATGTGTGCAAATATGAGCTGGATCGAAAGAAGAACTAGAAAGAAAATAGATGGACTGATCTAAAAATTATAATAATGATGAAAATGATGATCATAATTATAGTATTTCCTTTAATAATATTTCCTCGCAATTTCCATTTGTAAGCACTGGAAGTGGCTGAAACGCAAGGTGCGATACGTATAGGAAGATTGGGGGGTTGTAGAAGAGACAGTGGAGTATATATCTACACAATGACGAACGATTACTGGCCTCTAGCAGCTCGGGGATGATGAGATGAGATGGCCCCAAGCAGAGAATTCCGACCAGCCCTTCCAAGCGCTCTAACCCGACGTGCACTCGGGTTAAACATTCATATACTACATTCTATGAAAGATAATAGAAGTGAGTCCTAGGCGGCACACTCCCTTCTCTATAAATGAGGATTTGTTGACTCATGAAAGGACCAGTCTGGTGGTACCACGAGTATTGCTTAGCTGTTGGTTACGTCCATGGCCGCCTTCGATGAAGCCATGCCCCATAAGGAGATGGGCTAGTTCATGGCGAGAGATCCCAGCATCCCGGCTGGGCTGTACGTTTAGTATATATATATATATATATATATATATATATACACTCAAGAGCCAAAACATTATGACCACCCTTACATTTTGCAATGAATTCGCCTGGATGACGTGGAACGCACGTGACCAGGTGGAAGTGGTATTTAACTGCTGCTGGAGAGTCTGAAGAATCATTCTTTCACTTACTTCTGTGTGTGATGGGAAAGGCTGCGGATCTAAGCGACTTTGATAGAGGGCAGATTGTAATGGCTCGAAGGCTCGGAACAAGTATTTCCGAAACTGCACGACTCGTGGGTTGTTCGCGACCTACAGTTGTTAGTACTTATGCAAAGTGGATGAATGACGGTGAAACCAGCAGTAGACGACATGGTGTTGGACGTCCACACGCTATCAAAGAAAAAGGTCGTCGGAGACTGTCTCGCATGGTGAAGCAAACCGGAGCCAGACAGTGGCTCAGCTGACAGCCCAATACAATGCAGGGCCAAGTAGAATAGTATCGCAGCACACTGTTCAGCGGACACTGTTGGATATGGGGCAACGCAGCAAACGTCCCACTCGTGTGCCTTTGCTGACCAAGCGTCATCGCCAACTGCGCCTGCGCTGGGCAGGGGAACATCGCGACTGGTCCATGGATCAGTGGGAGAGAGTTGCCTGGTCAGATGAATCACGGTTTGTCATTCATCACGCCGATGGCCGTGTCAGGATACGCCGTCTTCCAGGCGGACTGTTGCTCCCTCAATGTACAGTAAGTCATACACAGGCCGGTGGTGGCGGTATTATGCTTTGGGGGAAGTTCTCTTGGGCGTATCTGGGACCCGTGGTTGTGGTAGAGCAGACCATGAATGCTACAGGGTATCTGAATATCATTGCGGACCAGTTGCGCCCTTACATGGCCTCTGTTTTTCCAGCTGGAAATGGAATGTTCCAACAGGACAACGCCCCGTGTCACAAGGCTAAAATTGTGTTGGAGTGGTTCCAGGAACTTGATGCTGAATTCCAGTTAATGTCCTGGCCGCCTAACTCACCGGATCTTAATCCGATACAACACATTTGGGATGCCATGGGACGGCAGCTCAGAGTTCAAAGACCACCAATTCGCAATATCTCGGATTTGCGTGACCGTTGCTTAAACATCTGGTACAATCTGTCTCCGGTCATCTACCAAGGACTTGTGGCATGCATGCCCAGGCGGGTTGAAGCTGTGTTGCGCGCCAAAGGTGGGCCAACTCGTTATTGACAGGTGGTCATAATGTTTTGGCTCTTGAGTGTATATATATATATATATATATATATATATAAATCTATCAGAATCCGATTTTTAATACTCACCAAATAAATATATTCCTTTTTACGAGGTATTACCAACAGAAATTGATTATCTATAAGTATAAAACAGTTCTGTAACTGACTAACAGGTAACGCACAGACCAAACCGCTGGACCTAAAGGGCTGAAATTTTGCATAGCGATTCTTCTTATAGTGTAGGACTGTTTTAAGAAAGATTTTTGAAAAATTCTCCTTAGATTTTTTTTAGTTAAATTTTTAAGCTGTTTTTGTAACTTTTTTAAAGTTTGCATTTAAAATAATAATTTGAGGGTTATAAAATTTATATCACGAGAAAGATCATAAAAATTCCTTTAAAATGAATCTTTGCCTCCATTTTCTGAGTTTTGGTGAATTTTTAAAGATTAATTTTTAGAATTTAATTCATTAAATTCTGATCCCGTGGTTTCTTTTCTTTTTGTGATACTTTAAACTAATTTTGCGTCACGTGCATAACAACGAAATAAATTGACCAAAAAAAAATTAAAATACGGTAACAGATAAAATTTAACCACTTGACTAATTGAGGTGGGAGTTTTTTAAGAATTTAATTCAAATTAGTATGTTTTATGGTTATTAAACATACAAATTAATTGCATACATTGACCGTTGTATTTAATTTGAATATTTTCTTCTACATTATTTTGTCTATAAAAATATCCGTTGCATTTTTAATTTTTTTTTTTTTTTTTTTTGCATTTATTGCATACATTGACCATTGTATTTAATTTGAATGTACTCCGTAGCGAAACACGGGTATTCAGCTAGTAAATCATATTTATTCTGAATGTGCCTGTTAAATTTCTTGTATGTTCAGCTCTTTCAGAATTTTCATTTGAAAACACTTTCATTATTTTACTCTAAAAAAATCTTGAGGCTCCCTCTGCAAAGATTTACGGAAAGGAAAGGTGCCCGTTCTTTTACTTTGACCACTCTCGCCGCTAGTTTGCATGCGCCTATTCATTTATTAGTTGCGGGTGAGATGAAGGAAAAGCCGATCGAAATTAAGCATATCAAGGGCGAAGTCTAAGTCCAAGGCTACCTGGTACGCTGGAGATGTATATTATTAGAAGGGCGTGTGTACTTTATTAACCAAATTTACGAATTTGAATGGATAGGAGTTGAAATATAATCTCCAGATTATGATATCAACACTATAATCACTAATATAAAATGGGCGAAATTTCATGTATTTATACCACTAAATATTTAACAGTGAGAAAGATGAAATAATAAACATATGGTTAATATAAATCTTGATAAAAAAATCTGTGTGAGAAAAATTATTGCTATTATTATTTTTTTTGCCAATAAAAAATTTAAAAAGTATATGTCCATCGAAAATTTTAAATAAGAGTAAAGAAGTAATAATATAGTATATTGGTTCGCGAATATTCATTTTATTATATTTTTCTAATGATAGTTTTTTCGACTTTGAGGACTTTGATTTTAACTTCATAACAGTACAATCATTTTATTCCAGTGTTTCCAATATTTCCAATGACTCAGCGTTCAGCGCTTTCATTTACTAACAGTCCACTGTTCTTTCCAAAGAGGAGTGCCTCTGTAACAACCACCTACCATGAATGATCTAATCTACGACTAGGGTCTTAAATTCTAGACCAGCGGTTCCCAATCTTTTAGATTAATCATATTTGAAATTTCAGATTCTGCCTTAATCAGTGCAAGTTTCTATTTAATTTTAAACAGTTTTTTTCTCTTTCTCCTGTACGTTTGGAAAATGTATTTAATGCATTTTAAAACATTAGGTTTCGAGCGTAAAATTTCTTGCTTGATTAGTTGCACCCGTCTGTTATAAGTCCACTTTCGCTAACGCGAAATGAATTCATTGAAACAATTGGTGTTTCATTTTATCATAAATATCAGTTTAGGCTAGTTATTTTCTTAAACCGTCATTCATTTTATTAGATCAAGTTTTTAAAACTTAAGCTCATTTCTATTTGAAGAGTTTTCTTTGCAACGAAGTGGAACGATGGACTTCGTTAGATTGATACACAACCATACAATCATAACTCTACCAATTATTTTCACATATGAATAAACTAACATTGTATCATGCATTATGTATTTCATAGGCAAATTAAGGTTATACATATACTATATTTAATGCATTTCATATACCATTCATATGTATATTTTCCTTTCCGTAAAGATGATGTATTTTATGAAAGACAGAAAAAGTGTAATTCTTTTTTGTTTCAGATTAAGGGCATTATGATTAGAGCGGACGATTGAGAGGGAGGGGGTTCCCCCATCAAATGTTACCTGAGCAGAATCACGACAAACACACCTCACGATTCCTTCCCCATTTTCCGCTCGTGAACCACATCAAATTGGCGGAAGTCTGGGCTCACGTCGCCCGTCTTCCTATGAACATAAAATTTCTTAAGTCCCTCTTCTCTGTATAAAAATAAGCAAAAAGTCCCCACCACAACTTCCCAGTGGCGCACCTAATTTCGCTACATCTGCGGCACGATCTCTTGGATTCCCCCACTCCTAAAAACTAATCTTAAGATTCTATTATTCCGTAAAACATCGACCCCCCCTACCCTCGGTGTGTTTCCTTTTTATAGAAGCATTAGCCCATATACACCTATAGGCGGCCCTTCCTAATAGATTGGGAAAAGGCTTTCATGGCGCCCCATAATAGGTAGGCACGCGCACACTTCTTTGACTGACCCTTCTCCCTTTGAAAAACCTAGGAAGACTTACGATGTCCCTCCGCCATAAAGTTGCTCAACAAAGAATAAGCAGTCGGCGACAGCGAACAAGACTGTTGATAGTGCTGAGTTCCTGCAGTCCGAAGAGGAAGTTGGCCCACAGACAGATGCGTTGCGTAGATCGCTGTAGTTTTTAACGTCAGGGAGTCCAGCTGGTCAGTTACGGTTTGTACGTTAGTCCGGTATTGTCGGGTGACCCAGTGCCACGCTCAAGGGCGGAAATGTACCTCATTATTACGTCTGTGTATAATGTCAAAAGAGGCAGGGCTTCAAAATTTTGGCAGATGCTCCAGAAGAAATCACGCAATTCTCGCGTCCTTGAAAATCTAAAAGGACGAAACTGAATGGGCAGATGGTGATTCATATTAATGCTCAATTGCCTAAGAAAAGGAAGTGTACAAGACATCACGCAAAAACATAGAATTGATTAGCTAAGGATGATTCATTCGCTCGGAAATGTGTTATGTTTGAACAGGTAAATCAAGCTAATCTCATGGCTTATTAGGTTAAACAGTTGCAAAAGGCTAAAATTTATGGAATTGTAATAGCGTATGTGAATGCAACATATTCTGCTAAATTTTAATATAACATGATACTGTTTAAAAGTTGAATGGTTGATTTGTTGAATTGATTTTATGTTAACGCAGCGGACAAAAGGGATATTGTTTAAGAGAAGTACGATTATTATTTCTTTGCTATTTTCTTGTCGATTAACTTACTCTCAAAATAAAAAAAAATTAATAAAGTAGCAAGACAGAAAAGTTCAGTTGCAAGACAGAAAATTTCTTTTCATTTTTCAAACAAAATTACTCTGGAGCAATCTTACACCTTGTGCATTACTAGTCAAATTTTGAGACTTAAAGAAACAATAACATCTAAGCTCTATTACCTAACATAGGGTGATTCATTTGCTCTGAAGTGGTATTTGAACAAATTATTTACATTAATCTTACAACTAATTTGTAAAAACAGTTGTAAAGAATACAATTTTTAGCATTCTAATTATAATGCATGTATGCAACATATCTTCCCTGAATAGAATAAGTTTTACACCAAGACACTGTTAAAAAGTTTGAGGGTTAATACTTTTACCTACCTTTATAAGAAAACAGTCGGCAAAGGGGATATTATATAAAGAAAGTATGATTCCCATTTTTTTTTATTTAAAAGTTCTTTTATTTTATAATAATATTTACTCTCAAACACCGAAAATTTTAAGGGAAATCTTGAACTTCCTTTGGACAAAGTAATAAAAGAAAGGGTTTTTTATTTATATTTATTTATTCATTTATTCTTTTTTAATTACACTGAGGCAGTTTGATACTTTAAGAATTTCTAGTCTAATTTTGAGATTTTAAGAAATCATACCATAAATCTGTTTGTTGATAAGTATCAGTCCTAAGATTTTAATTGATAGCCTCTTAAACTTTATAATAGAAGGTACAAGGGTAACAAATTTCCGACTAATAGATTATATGTTCTTTTATCCAGATCACAGAGTATAGTAAGTTACCCTTAAACAGGGATCACAAATGCTCCCAACACTTGTTTTTCATAAATTCCTTGTAAGTAGTGTCATACCTAATTACGACTTAATTTGTTGTAGCTTTTTGAGTGAAGTATACAAAAATTCATACAAAGACAATTTTGAATTTTATTTGCCAAAAATGCACAGTTGTTAAGGAATATCTACACATCAGAAATGGACTGAACGTTAAAGAATAGATACATATCAGATAGATGTAAAAAAAGTTTTAAGTGTAGAAAAAAAATCTCTCTAGGACTTGTCTGTAAAGTGGTCCTTTGAATGGTTATCCCATTTACTGAAGCTATAAATTACACAGCAATAAACATGCTTGCAAAATTTAAAGTTAACTTCTTGAATAATTTTCTGATTTTAATGGGTAGCCACTAAAAATATATATTTGGGAAAAGGACTCATGAAGTTCAACAAGTTTGTTTGGGTTTGTAAAACCGAAACCAAATTTTGCCTTTAACTTCCTTGTTCTACTGCAAATTTTTATTGTGGTTCAAATTTTCAATGAAAAATATTTTTGAATTTTTTAGGTTTTAAAAATATGAGACTTTTTAAGTGTTCTGATCTAGTGCCCCTGTCGAATTCTGCCACTGGAACTTTTCTGAAAGAGATTTTCCCCCCTTCCGAAGGGAAAAAAAGTCCATTTTTCTTGGCATCATTTCTTCGTGCCGGAGAGGTCCAGCTGGTCAGTTCCGGTCTTTGTGTTAGTGAGGTATTGTGATGAACGATTCCCGCTACAGGAAGGATGTGTACGGACCCCTCGCCCCCTCCTTCCGATTTGCCTCTGCGTATCGTTACGGAAGGATGCTTGTTAGCTCTCCAATTTTTGAGAAAATACTCGGACAGATGCGCCTACACCTTTCGGTGTGTCCTTGAAAAACTTTCCTATTCTGGACTGATTCGTATGCAAACATTCGCAGATGGTACTCACTTGTACCAACACAGATCAACCGTGTTCTCGTTACGAAATTTTTCAGACAGCCAATTCCAGGTGTTCTTCGTTGGGAGCCTCTAATGAAACGAGTGCTTTCTTTATACATTAGAACTTTATTAACGACCATTCCCCTCCCTTTGGCCGCGCAGTGTTTCACAGACGTGTTTGCCCTTGAATTACATGAGGCCATATTACTTACATGAAACTTGTGGAATATACATAACAGGAACAAGCAGGTTCATAAAATCCCCGATGAAAAATAAGAACTGCAACAAATTTCAAGCTAATTAGATGGCATTTAGGCTTGTTCATACAGAGAGTGACGCCTTTTGCTGCCTGGTGAAGGAATATATTATTTAAAAACTACTCGCCTTTCTTATTTTTTTTCTATGGATTATAAGAAGCTGCGAACTTCTTTTGTATATCAGGTTATGTTAACTGAAAGCTTTGTTTTTCCTCTGATGGGGCAAAGGGGCAGTAAATGTAAAATGAGTAAGCTAAATAAAAATTTATGCATGTAAGACTTGTTTCTAGAGTGAAATATAAAAATGAATTTGCACTTTAACCGATTCAAGAGGCCTGAATGGAAAGTCAGAAATTAATGCGGATAACTAAACTTTTTCTCCCGTTCAAGTCCCCTACTGATCGACGTCACAGGCTAATATCTTAAGACTTCAAAAAAGATTGCTATAAAGAAAAAAGAGGTAATAAGCAAAATTTAGAATTTAGTTGGAATTATGAACCCTTTGAATGATACTGTGACAGTTTGAACGAATGTTTCTTTTTATGGGTAGGTATAACAACAGATCATGAGGAAAAATCCATGGACCATCGATGAGCTTTGTGCCCTACAATTCCTATATATTTCTCACGTGGTCGTGATTCAATTTTGGTACTGGAATGCAAAGGCGTAGCGTGCTTCTAACTATTTTTTTTTTTTTTTTTTTGGGGGGGGGGGGACAAATCGAATTCAGTTAGGTCTCGCCTCAGCGCATTGACTACCGGACGGTCCTTAAAATATGAAATATTATGATTTTTTGAAATTGAATAACAATAGAATTGATGTTTGAGTAGTATTCAAAAGTTATAAAATGAGAAAAATAAATTATAATATAAATAAAATGAGAAAAAAATTATAGCATCAAACTTTTTTTATGGATCATATCATTGTTAAAAGCTATGTTAAGGAAAAGACATAATCGGAATATTCCGTTTCACAGTTTGAAAAGACGGAAAAAAACCAACTTTCTTAAAAGTTTTCTACAATTTTCTAATTTTAACTGAACTTCTATTAACATTTTAATTTATTTCTTGTTAAGTTCCCCCCCCCCCCCCCGACGCCTATGCAGGAGAGGGCATGTTAATAGACTTTTTGACTATCTAAGCAGATAAAACTTTTAAATGGGAGCATAGTATAAGCTCGCATATAAAAATTACATTAGCAATAAGTTCCCATAGGAACCATGCTTACCAGTTTCATATAAAACTCCCCTCGTACGTAAGAGGTCAGAGGGATTTCAAGCACACGTGCTCTATAAATTGTTAAAATAATTAGCCATCGTCTGTAAGTTTCCTTGTCAATAAAGTTTTACTATGGCAATTATGTCCTTGTATTTATGAGTGCAGTTATTGTCTTTAAAAAAGAAATATTCTGCCACAGTTTATTTGATGTCGCTTTGTGAAAACATTATGTAACAATCAAGAAGGGTAATTATTTTAGAAATAAATGAGCTATAACAAACGTCCTTGTGTTTAAACAGCGATGTTACACAGCTGTTTTTAATTTTGGTCTGAGAGTGACTTAAATGTTGGATGGCATTTTGTCACATCTGTAATGTGGCATTCATAACGTTCTACACTCTACAGCATCTTCGCAACGCGTCTACCAAGTATATACTTGGTGAATGGTGCTTCATTGTCAATGATCTGGCATCGTACGATCTACTTTTTGAAACGTGTATTTATCATCTTAGTGACACTAATATTTCTTATTGTTATATTTTTTGTCAAATGTCAGAAGTATCGTTAATTAAAAAAATAATTGAGAGTTTTTAGCTTTAAACCGATTGGCTGTTGAGGAGAGACACCAGTTCTACACTGGACTCCAGTAGTGAGTCCAGTGTAGAACACTGGTGGCTAACCTTTTAATAAGTCCGTGTCTAAAATTTATGAATAATACTTATTGAGTTGCTGATGTACCAGGATGTTTTAAGTTGGGGAAAATTAATAAAGGCAAATTTTTATTCCGACAAGTTTAAAAATGATTATAGAGTTTCTTGCAGGTGAACTCATAACTTGCCACAAGCTTTGTTGTAGAAAATCAAAAACCAATTATTTTTTAATGAGACTTTTGTTGTTCTATATTGGATTCCAAATGCATTATATCAGGTTCATATTTTAGTAATACAATTGATTCGTCTTAGTTATAAATATGTCAAACTAGATAATATAGTCATCGCTAATTTTTAAAAAAATCGGAAGGTTTCTGGACGTTGTTGTACGTAAGTAAAACATTGTACACTGGGTTTACCCCATTTCCTTATTCTACATTTTTTCTTCTTTTGCGCATATACGCTGCTGGCCATTAAAATTGCAACACCACGAAGGAAAGCAAATAACAAAACTTTACTTATTGTACGTATACAGCACAGTAGGAAGAAAACGTGATTAAATTTGTAGGAAATTTGGGGGCATACAGGGTCCGAAATTAGTACACACAGCTGCTGCCTCTGGCGGCTAAAACGGCTCTAAACGGGTTAGGCATCGAGTCGAAATGGGCTTGCATGACAGATACGGGTAAGTCATTCCATGCTGCTTCAAGTCTATGCCCCACTTCATTAATCGTAGTGGCTGGAGAGCGGTGGCGGCCCAGTCTCTCAGCAACCCATGACCAGATGTTTTCAATGGGTGGGAGATCTGGAGAATGTGCTGTCCAGGGCAACAGTCGAACACCCTCTATGTCGAGTTAGGTCAGGAGACGACGGGCAACATGGGGTCTTGCGTTATCTTCTTGACAGATGACGTTTCCGAGGCCTCGAAGATAGGGCTTAGCCACCGGTCTTAAGATCTGAGAAATGTAACACTGGCTGTTCAGATTACCGACAACGCGAACAAGAGGTGTTAGCGTCGTCTACCCAATAGTTGCCCTAAAAAAACAGCAGTTGCAGGGCCAGTATGACGATATCGGATGCAAGCAGGCCACGTGCGTTCTCCTCGGTGCCTCCAGACATGGATACTTCCATCATGATGCTGCACGAAGAACCTGGACTCGCCTGAAAAGACGACGTGGTGCCCCTCCTGTATCCAGTTTTGTCGTTGGGCGCACCACTGTCTCCGCGCGTCTCTATGCTGCAGTGTCAAGGAAAGCCGTAATAATGGTCGCCGTGCAGACAGACCGTGCTGCTCCAGACATCGTCACACTGACCGTGTGGATGCTTGCCGTGCTGTAAACAAGCCCATTTTCTGACTCAAGGTCCCTGATGTGGCTGTACGATCCTGCAAGGCCGACCTGACAACATGCCTGTCCTCTCGAGCTTTAGTGGCGGGAGGCCGTTGAGATCCTGCATGGCGTTCAGTATGACCCTCCTGAACCCATCGATTCCATATTCGCATGACAGTCGTTGGATTCCGACCAGTGCGGGAACACACACACACGCGCGCGCGCACACACACACACACACACACACACACATATATATATATATATATACATATATCTATACATTTCCAAGATTGTATATTTCACCATGTTTCTAGCCTAAGGCTTATCTTTTATTTATTGAATAATTTTTTTACTTGTTTCCAAAATCTTCAATACGAAATGGTGCGCTTGTTTCTATTTTTAAACGTCCGGGCAATAAATTCCTTTGGCTCGTCCTTGCTTTTCTTAAGGAGCGATTTATGGTTGGTTTCATAATGTTTTTTTCTTGCTGGCGACGATCTGCATACAATTGTTTCTGAATATGAAACACAAACAGCGTTATTGGCTTTTGGTAATCATGCCATACTTCAATCCGCGAACTTAAGTGCTCTGTATTGCTTGACTCTGATAATTAGTTTTTATATTCACTAGTCATTATAATCAAAGCTGTAACAAATTTTTATTGAAATCAAATTTATTTTTCGAAGAAAAATAGCATTTGTTGGTTAGTTTTTTTGTTATTTTTAAAGTGTAAAAGAAAATTTTGCAATCTTAACGATTAAAATATTGCATAGTATGAAAAAAAAATATATCGATTATTTTTTAACCGTAATCCCGAGCCAACAAAATTCTCGTAATTACCACCTTTGGCACGCATACCAAAGGTTCGCCATGCCTAAGTTAAAAATTACTGCTACGAGTCAGTACATCACCACTACGTCATTAACAATATCTTCTCCACTTACTTGCGTGCGTAAAATTTTAAGTCGTCTTAATACTTCCGTTAAGCTATATATTTTGTTTAAGCTAGAATATGAAACCCAGTATCCCCACACAAATGTATATATGTTGTCAGACTCGCGTCCGACATTCTTAATATTTAACGGATCACGACGATCAGGTTAACATAAGTGTAAAAATGTGTATACACACGCACACACACACATATATATATATATAGAGAGAGAGAGATGTATATGTGTATATATGTATACAATGCAATAAAATGCATATACACTAGGTGGCCACAGTTTATTATGACCAACTGACAAGTTATGACCATAAATCATGTACGACTCAAGCTGTTGCTGTTAGAGGATGTAATTGGTATAAAAGGGAATTGCTAGAGTATTGTAAAGACAGTTGAAGTCTATTGCTTGGGAAGGAGTGGGGAAAAACGTGATTTCACGGACTTTGGACGTGAAAAGATTGTGGTTTCTAAGAGCAGTGGAGCGAGTATCAGTGAAACTGCATCGTTTGTGAAGTGTTCGAAAACAGCTCTTGTTCGTGTTTACAATGAGTGGGCTACCAAAGAAAAATCGGGTGTCGACTTAAGGCATGTGGTCGTCACCGGATACTAGATGCTGGAGCTGAAAGAAGAGTCTTCAGTACTGTCCACTCCAACAGAAGGGCAACAGTATACCAAATTACAGCTAATCTTAATCAGGGATCAACTCCGATGGCCTCTCAACGTATTGTTCGCTTAACAGTACGCCATATCTATTTTAGAAGCAGAAGGGTTGTTTGAAGGTCTATGCTGTCTACAGTTGACAAGATCAAATATTTTCATTTCGCACAGGATTACAAAAATTGGACAGTAAATGAATGAAAAAAGGTAATGTGAGTCGATTAGTCACGTTTTCTATTACACCATGAAGATGGCAAAGTGCAAACAAGAAGAAAACGGTACTAAAGCATGCTCCCTAAGTGTTTTGCCAAAACTCTTCAAGCTGATGGAGGTAATGTGATGTTTTCGAGGATGCTTTCCTGGCATTGATTGGGCCCTTTAATTCGTGTGGAATAACACCTGAATGTCAAAAGGTATTTAAATATTGCCGACGAACAAGTACATCTAGTTATCTTAATAGTTTACTTCTCTAGCTATGGATACATCCAGCAGTACAATGCTCCAAGCCACAAAGCTCACATGATCCGCAGATGGTTTGAAGAGCATGGCGGAGACTTCACCTACTTATTTGGTTTCCACAGTCACCATACCTCAATCCAACTGAGCATTTCGGGGATGAAGGGTAAAGGGGCATTAGGTAGTTGGATCCAGTAGCATCAAATCTTAGAGAACTGGAGAATGCAGTTCATCGGATGTCGTCTCAGATTCTTCAAGCCACTTCCTAACATCTCATACACTCTATGACAAAAAAAATAAATAAATAAATAAATAAATAAAATAAAATAAAATAAAAAGTAATAATAATAATATTAATTTTTTTCTAAATGCAGTAGTATTTGGAGTAAATGGTGGCCTAGAGATTCAGTGAATAGGTGGTCATAAAAAAATGGCAGTGTATATATATAGATTTACATGCTTATGATATTACTAAAACCAAAATACTGTGACACAACAACGCGCATGGGCAATACAAAGCACGTGCATGCGAATTCACGCACACGTTCCTCCGTTTAGCCTCCCACGAAGATACGCCTCACGAATCACTAAGTCACAATCCTTTGCACTCAACTTTTACCCTAAAAAAACCCATGTCCTGCAGCGCACTTCAAGCAAAAGGAAGTCAAAACACAGGCACGAGGTACAAATCAAAAATTTCTAAAAAATATCTCCATTCAATGCCGGCCCCTCCCGTCGATTTATTATATATTGGATTTATATAATCGCTCCCCCCACTGTTATCCTCTCTTTGTAATCCTATTGTGTGCCCTTCCCCAATATCACCACCCCTCCGCCATAATATAAAACGCATAGCATGTAAATATGAGCGGAAGGTGTGCTTAAAAAGGGGGTAGTACTTGCCCCCTATTTATATCTTAAGACGAGGGCCCGAGCAACAGATGGAGTCTTGAGGCGACACCTGGGCCTCTGACGTCATGCTCCTTAAGAAAATAAGCAGAAGACGCTCCTTCTTAGATCCCCGAAGTGACCAGAACATAAGTTTTTGTCTTCGTTTGCAGCGGAAGGTAATAAAATGTCCAGTTGCTCAATTGTAAATGCAATGTAGGCCAATGAAACATCAAAAATGAAAGTGAGTATTCTTAAAGAAAAAGAAAGTTTAGAAAACTTAATTGTATCCCAGTCTTAACCAAGAAAAAAAATGAAATATAAGTAAAGTAGTTTCGAGTTTTATTTCATAGATAAATATCTTTATATTGGGCCTTTGACATAGACAACCTTGCCATGTTCTTATTATACTGGGCTAGTTTATGGTCAGAGTACTTCACAGAATTTAGCTTGTTTTTTAAGGCTATTGTGAACTAACCCCAATTTTAAGTGTTACACCATATCAACTTAAAACATGAAATTTAATTTTTCGGACATATCAACATCTGTCATAATGCCACAGAAATTATAAATGAAGTTTTTACTTAAAAACATGGAAGCTTTTAGCGAAACCAAATTTTTTTAAAAAAGTAACCTCCCCGGCGGGGAATCGAACCCCGGTCTCCCGCGTGACAGGCGGGGATACTGACCACTATACTACCGAGGATAAGCCATCTGCCGAAACCCGGGATCGAACCAGGGACCTTTAGATCTTCAGTCTAACGCTCTCCCAACTGAGCTATTTCGGCACGTTCCAGCTATCTTTGTTTGAAGTGAGAAAGCTGATGTATTTCCGTCTCGTAGTAGAATCGATAAGACAATTATAGAGATGAATTAGGCTAGATAATTTTCAATTTATTTACAGATATATAGTGGATAAATTTTGCTTCCAGTGGAAATTTACTTTTACTGAATACAATACGATAATCTGCTCGATCAAACGTATGACGGGATCTGTTTCGCCAAATGGGTTTGGTTTGGTTTGGTTTGGAGCACTACGGTCAATTTTTGCTACACGAGGGCTAATTAGACCGGGACCTACTGCTTAAAGCCGATTCAGAACGGCTACAAACGTCCATGCCAAGCGTGGGATTCGAACCCACAGACTTTGGTACCGAATACCAGCACAATGGGAGAAGTTCACCAAATGGTAGAGTGATGTTTCCATAAAAGGATAATTTAAAAAAAAATTAATTTTGTGATTTATGGAAAGGGCATTTTTAAACCGTTGAGATATTCAAATATTTAATCAGTGCCCTGAACTCCCATGCAAGTTTTCCCGGGAAGGATATTAAGGCTGCTGTGTACTAACCATATTGGAGTCACTCACCTCATTTTTAAACTATGGAGAAAATGTGTCCAAGGATTGCTGACTTGGATTTAAAGATTTTGTTTTTTAAATTATACCCCGTAATAGAGAAAAGTTTTACACATTGAGCCATTTTAAAATGCAAATAATATTTTAAAATTTAAATTATCCGAGGAAAAATCTGATATAGTGTGTTTTAAACGCTCATCAGTTCCTTTGGTGGACGAAATTTATCAAATGAATCCTGTTGCAAGGTGCAGAAAAGTTCAGGCTATCTGAAAATACTATTTTTGGTGGATTATCAGCATTTATGGAGCTGTAAATAGTAAGCACATTTTCTCCATAGGTGAGCGAATCCAATTGGGTTAGTACACAGCAGCCTCAATCATGGAACTTTTTTCCTCTTGTTTAGGGAATGGGCTAGCGTCTAGTTTCTTGAACACTGGTCTGATTTCTTATATAGAAATTTATAAATCAAGTTTGATGCAACAGCCTTGTGCCATAATTAAAAGCAGCAAAATATATCTTTCGAAGTTCTTGATCACTCTCTGGATATGACTGACTATAACCAGGGCCCGATTATGAATGCTAGGGGCCCCTGGGCAGATGCTATTTGGGCCCCCCCCCTCCCTTATGAATATTTATAAAAATAAGAACTATCCATTACTATTAGAAGTACTAGGTGCGTTCACCTAGTGTGTGAGGAAAAGTTGTTAAAAATCAGGATAAAAAAAAAATCGTTTAATTTGAATTTTGGTTCAACTGACGATTTAAACCAAATAACTCTGCATTCGAGTCCAATATTTGCTATTATAGTGTATGGCTGATAAGATGAAGCATTCATAAATATGTTTCACATCAATTTGAACACGCCTTTCACCTTCTGATGTACATCTGATACAAGCTGATAGCTTAACATTTTTCCTAAAGCAGAAAGCGAAATTAAAAACTTTCACTTATCTGGCACCCTATCTATTTTGGTGTTGCGAAACATCGTTAAAGAGATTTTGCACATTAAAGAGGACAGTTTTGGGGCTCCCTAGCATCAGGGGGCCCTGGGCAAAGTCTCGATATGCCCATGCGATAAAAAGGCCCTGACTATAACGAAACTAATTTTACGTGCACACAAGCATGAAAGTTAGAGTAAATTGTGCATATACTAACCCAAGTCTCCACGAACAACATAGACTTGTTCTTGTAAGAGATGAGTTAACAAAATACAGTTCCTTCACATAGTACAAATAATTTCTCATTTAAATTACGTTTTTCGTTCATTTATTTTGAGAACGAAATTATTTGCCGAATCTGCAGTATTATTTGATATTTTATTTTATTTTTTTTTTTAATGCCTGATTTTACTTGAAAAGAAAAGAACTGTAAGAAATTTTCCTTCTCTCTTTTACACTGAATTTTTACACTCCGTTAAATTAATGCTCTCTTTATTGTGGGAATACGAATAATGGATATTTTGCGTTATAAGAATTTAACTAAATAAAACCTAAACAACTAAATAGAAATGCAATTAAAAGTATCCAAAACTTGGCCTTGAGACTTATTTATCGTCACGACGAAGCATGCTTTGAGGGGAAATTGCAGTTTTATATATATAGGTTTAATTTAATATCCATAAAACAAACTAAATTCTATTAAATTCTTAATAAACTTCCATATCAATTAGTCTAGTGGTTAAATTTTATCTTTTACTGTATTTTAAATTTTTTTTCTCAATTTATTTCGTTGTTATGTATGTGACGCAAAATTAATTTGAAGTATCACAAAAAGAAAATAAATCTCGTGATCAGCTTTTAATAATTTAAATTCTAAAAATTAATCTTTAAAAATTCACCAAAAGTCAGAAAATGGAAGTAAAGATTTGAAAAAGATTTCATTTTAAAGGAATTTTTATGATCTTTCTTGTGATATAAATTTTATAACCCTCATATTATTATTTTAAATGCAAACCGAAAAAAAGTTACAAAAACAGCTTAAAAATTTAATTTAAAAAAATCTAAGAAGAATTTTTCAAAAATTTTTCTTGTTGCACCCTTACACTATAAGAATAATCGCCATGCAAAATTTCGGCCCTTTCGGTCCAGCGTTTTAGTCTTTGTGTTGGATGTCAGTCAGTGAGACAGTAGTTACGGAACTGTTTTATATATATAGATAACAAATATTAGGACTTTTAGCATTTAATTAAATACCGTATTTTTGGACCACAGCACGCACCTTTTTGCATAAAAAAATCGACTTAAAATTGTGGTGCGTCTTATGGTCTGAAGGAAACATTAAAATAAAAGGAATATTTTATTTTATATATTATAAATATTATTTATTATATATATATATATATATATATATATATATATATATATTATGTTATTAAGCAAGAAATTGAAAACATCTTTATATACCTAACAAAATGCAAATATTCTTTACTAAAAATCCCCCCATAAATTTGAGGTGCGTCTTTTCGTCCGATGCATCTTATCGTGTGAAAAATACGTTAATTCTAATCCAGTCCCCGACAGCCTAATTCAAGAGTTCTTGCTGAATTCATTTTGTCTGAAGGAGATTGTATTGAAGTGGTCTAATTTCCGGGGTCTTCCGCTCGTGAAGTTAATTGAAAAATCTGAGTTATCATCTTTTTACGACAACACAGACACTACTCCGAATTATCAGGAGCATTTGCAGTTTGTGGTCAATAACGCCCTTCATTTGAAAATAGATGAACTTAATGAAAGTGCTAGATGTTCTTTTCCTCTCTCTCTCTCTCCACCATCTGGAAAAGGAGAAAATTGGAAAGACAGAACACAAAGAACACACAAAACAAGAGTTCTTCCTTTTCTTGGAACATAATAAAGGAGGAGGAAGGACAGGAGAAGAAGGAGGAGGACGATCGTTCTCTCACACCGCGCGTAATGTCTTCGGATCATGAATGGGAATAGGAAGGAAAAAGTTATGAATGAAGTTGATGGATATCGTAATCGGAATCGTGACGCTTTTTTTTTCTTTTTTAGCATTCGCAGCGGCCATATTGCCATGTTTAGATGAAGCGTTTCCGTATGTGATTTATCAGGAAACGTCTTAAGCAAGTTTCCGTGGAGGCAATCAGCCTTATTGTTCTCGGAAATTATAAGGACGAAGGAAATAGTGTTTAAAATTGCGCGTGTAAGCAACGGATGAGGGCAATGTGGGAAATATCTTAATTAGCTCCGACTCTGTGAAAAACATCGGCTTTCTTATCATTAATAGTTCTATAAAATTCACTAAATATTTAGTCTGGCACACAAACAATAAATAAATAAGTAAAATAATCAGAAAAAAAATAGCAAAAAATCGAGTAGTGTTCAGCTCTCAGAATTTTGCCGCATCATTCCTTAAGCGTAGATTTTCTATATCCTCTTTGAAGATTTGTATTGGACTATATAGTATGATAGAATAAGTATAGATACAGAACTCTATATAAAACAATTTTATCCACAAAAAAGAAAAAGAGTTCTCTGAATTATAATTTTCTTTAAATATAATTTAATTTAATGGCATGAAAGGTTGTTTTTTCCGACGCGGCAGGCACTTTATCTAATACGACTTTCGGTCATCGAATAAAAACTGATTAGGTGTGTTCCAAATCCCGTCAGTGGGAGTAAGTTGGAAAATCTATTACCTATAAATCATAACAACCAAAGAGGTAAGATAATAGAGGTGTAAAAATTTAGAAAGCGTACTAGGAGGGTAAAAAAAAATTTTTTTTAATTCAATTCTTTCAGGAAAATTAAAGGAATTTGTCAGGAAAGGTTTCATCTCACCTTTCTCTTTTGCTACGCTTTTGTATCACTTGATGTTATGTGCAATGTTAATGCCTGTTCTACGATGTTGACGCTCCCCTCCCCCCCCCCCCCACAAAAAAAAAGAAAACCACTGTCCAACTAAGTCTTGAAATAAAACTGAATTTTTCATTATTGGCAAAATTTCGTTCAGACGACGTCGGGGGTGTTGAAAACTAAACATACTTCTGTGGCTCGTACCCTCCTCCCACTCTTACAAACCTCACGGAAGGACATTCCAACCTACAGACGTCCCCACACCCGGCGTTGACACGAGATCATTCAGTGGCGCTTGTCGGGAATTCGAATAGAGGTCCCTCAAATCCAAATCCAGACGCGTTAACTACTAGACTGCTCTGAGCCCCTCTTTGTTATTAAAGGTTTGCAAAAATTAACCTCTAATAACAAAGAGGTTATTAGAGGTTGTTTCACAAGATACATGTAATGAACATCATGTTAAAACGGAATGCTTCGTAGTTAAAATGCTCTATCTTTAATTCGTCCTTCATTTTTATTTTATTGGTTCTGCATTGAAAACAATAATCACATATAAAAAACAAACAAACAACGTTTGCTTGGATATAAATATTTTTTTAATTATATAGGAGCTCATATTTTATAAAATTAGTTGTATATGTAATTAAATAAATTCTCTGAACTCTTTACATATGTTCTGTACAGGGATAATAGCTATTAAAAATTTCAATTTTCCTAAATATATCACATAAAACTTCAGTATCTTCAACTCAAAAGATCAGAATTAATTGCGATGCATTTTTCTTCATTCCTCCAGTAATTTCATATTAGCAAAAACATCTATTTACTAACCATTTTAGAGTAAATTTTTATTGGTATACTAGCTGAATACCCATGCTTCGCTACGGAGTACATTCAAATTAAATACAACGGTCAATGTATGCAATTAATATAAAAGAAAACCAAAAAAATTATTTATAATAAATACAACGGCCAACTTATGCAACTAATGGCAAAAAAATATATCTATAAAAAAATCGTAACGGATATTTTTATAGACAAAATAATGTAAAAAAAAATATTTAAATTAAATACAACGGTCAATGTATGCAATTAATTTGTATTTTTAATATCCATAAAACATACTAATTTGAATTGAATTCTTCAATTCTTCCATCTCAATTAGTCTAGTGGTTAAATTTTATCTTTTTGTCAATTTTGTGTCGTAAATTTTTTTTTTTTGTCAATGTATTTCGTTGTTATGCACGTGACGCAAAATTAATTTAAAGTACCACAAAAAGAAAAGAAACCACGTGATCAGCATTTAATGAATTAAATTCTAAAAATTAATCTTTAAAAATTCCCCCAAAATCGGAAAATGGAGGTAAAGTTCCAAAAAGGTTTCGTATTAAAGGACTTTTATGATCTTTCTCGTGATATTGATTTTTTAACCCTCAAATTATTATTTTAAATGCAATCTTAAAAAAAATTTGCAAAAACAGCTTAAAAATTTAATTTAAAAAATCTAAAAAGAATTTTTCAAAAATCTTTCTTAGTGCACCCCTACACTATAAGAAGAATCGCCATGCAAAATTTCAGCCCTTTATGTCCAGCGGTTCAGTCTGTGCGTCATCTGTCAGTTACTCAGTTACGGAACTGCTTTATACGGTCGAACTGTTTTATACGGTCGTCCTTTAAAGTTATAACGAACTTTAAAGGACCAAAGATTTTGTTCGCTTTATCCGGTGGTTCACTATATCCGAACCGTTAAGAAAAATGCTAGAGTTCACAAAATGTATAACTCGTTAGTTGCAGTGTGTATTCAATAATAATGCATTAAAAAATGATAAAATCTATTAAAAATGATCATTAATGAATTAAATCGACTAAAATCTATTACATTAAACTGACACAATACTAATTAAATTACGTACAATAGAAAAACGGCAGGACCAAAATTTTCGTTCGTTATATCCGTGAGTTCGCTATATACCGGGTTCGCTATAACGGGGTTCGACTGTATATATAGATTGTAAATTTATACAGAGATTGATGGTATAGACATAGTGAGTAGTCACACAAAATCAGCATGATTCTAAATTTTTAAACCCTCCTTGAGCACAAAACAGACTACTGTATATATAGTAAAAGTAATTTACCGAATGTAACTAAAGAACTCCCCCAAAGATATCGCTGTACAAATGGATTATAATATGAGCGCAATGATTTATTAAAAACATAAGTTCGTGGAATATATTTTTGGGGTTTTACAAGGACTGCTCAAAGCGTGGTTCCTGAGTTTGATGAGAATTTCCAGTAAAGTCATTCATCCTTGCTCATGTTGCTTCCTTGTCACCGAAGGTTCGATTTATAGCTGGACACCACTAAGTTATTTGCCATTAATTTAAACAAAGCTGTCTCACATGCTTGGCCAGTGAGACCCCCATTCTCGTAAAAATATCAGATTTAAAGCACGCGAAAAGGACATAAACTGCTACGCAAGTTAAGGATAGGAATATGAAAATGAAAAATCGTTTTATTTACTGATATCGAGGAATTTGAGTGTGTGTGTGTGTGTGTGTCAAAATTGCTGTGTAGTAACCCTATTGGATTTGCTAACCTCAATTTTAACCTATGGAGAAAATTTGTCTACTATTTACAGCTACATAAATGCTGATAATCCAGTAAAAAAGGTATTTTCAGATAGCCTGAACTTTTCTACTCCTTGCAACAGGATCCATTTATTAAAGTTCGGCCACCAAAGGAATTTAGGAGCGTTTAAAACACACTATACCAGATTTTTTCCCGAATAATTTAAATTTTAAAATATTATTTGCATTTTTTTAAACGTAGAATGCTCTAAGGTGTAAAATCTCTTTCCCTGTTACGGAGTACAATTAAAAAAAAAATCTTTAAATCCAAGTCGGCAATCCTTGGACACATTTTCTCCATAGGTTAACATTGTGGTAAGCGAATCCAATTGTGTTAGTACACAGCAGCCTTAATAATAAGCGTTATTTAAAAATCTTCAAAATAATTAAAATTTTATAAATAAAATTTTTATAAATCCCGAAGTCAAATCATATTGAAATTATTCATATGCACAAAAGCGAAAGTTCGAGAGAAAAATCGAAAGCTAAACATGCTTTATACAGTTGAACCCCGTTATAACGAAATTCAAGGGACCAAAGGTTTTGTTCGCTTTATCCGGTGGTTCGTTATATCCGAACCGTCAAGAAAAATGCTAGAGTTCACAAAATGTAAAACTCATTAGTTGCAATGTGTATTCAATAATGATGTATTAAAAAATGATAAAATCTATTATAAATGATCATTAATGAATTAAATCGACTAAAATTGATTATATTAAACTGACACAATGCTAATTAAATTACGTACAGTAGGAATGTATTTTGAAATTTGAAGTGTATTTTTAATTTTATCCTCTTTGAAACAAAATTTCAAACTGTTCAAGCATTTTTATATATATAAGGATTTTTACATACATATGAATTATTTATATTGGATATTTGGAAGGTTTAAATGTCTATAAACGAAAGTCCTTGAAGTATTTACTTACGGCCATAGAGTGTAATCTTTCCGGTAAGTGCTCGAATGCTTATCAGTAAATTCTGTTATCGATTCTACTACGAGGCGGAAATACATCAGCTCACTTCAAACAAAGATAGCTGGAACGTGCCGAAATAGCTCAGTTGGGAGAGCGTTAGACTGAAGATCTAAAGGTCCCTGGTTCGATCCCGGGTTTCGGCAGATGGCCTATCCTCGGTAGTATAGTGGTCAGTATCCCCGCCTGTCACGCGGGAGACCGGGGTTCGATTCCCCGCCGGGGAGGTCACTTTTTAAAAAAAAAATTTTGGGTTTCACTAGAAGCTTCCACGTTTTTAATTAAATTCCTCATTTATAATTTATTTTCTTAGAATCTGAGGTCAAAGATTTGAACACAGTCAGCATTGTAACAAAATAAATCAGGCGTCAAATTAAAAAAATTTCGCCACCTCCGACAAATTATTTCTCTGCATAGGAAAAAAAATATACAGTCATTGTTAATTTAAACCAGCTTAGTTAAAGTAAATAAACATTGAACAAAATGCTGTTCCTAAATCTGCAAAACAAATGAACTGTCAGGATTAAGGGTTACTTGGATTTTAGTGTTTTCTTTTATGAATTTCTTTTATACACAAGAAATTGCCTTCGTGGAAAATGTTCGACAGGATTTTTAAAAAATTTACTTTTTATTAATTTTTTTTAAGTAATGAGGTTTGTTTATTTTAGACAACTTATTTTGGTCTAACAGCGTCTGAAAGGATTGACAAATGTAATTTCCAACTCATAACTATTTTTTACATTATAAAAATTCTCTAGACTCCGGTCTACTTTAGAAACTGCGAGTATGTTGACATAAAAAGTTTTAAATTTTAGGTAAGATAGAAATGCATAAATTATTTTTAAACTGAAAAAGAAAGAAAAAGAGAGAGAGAAAGAGAATGCGTCAAATATGTTAGTAATATAAAAAATATATATAGGATTCTTTGATGGAAAAAACCTGCTTAAAACCCATTAACCGCTGGTGTTGCGTTGACGCAACGGTCAAAATAAATGCGTATAAAAATTTAGCTATCAAATGAATTTTATGTTAACAGTAGTTTTTGAGTAGGGTTAATAATCGAATTGAAATATATTTGCCTTCAACTGTTCTTTTAATTAATTAACGAGTTCGAAACTTAGACAGATAGTTAAGCATTTTTGAACGAGAACTTTCTCCTGGTCGTTTTCACAGAAGAAATATAGGGAGACAAACGTGAGATTTAGGGGTGATTTATTTTTAGATAAGTCAAAGTTTATCAGAACATTCCATCAATCGGTTGATTTTGTTCGGGTGGGGGAGGAAGAAAAAACAGGTGTTGCGTTGGCGCAACGTCAGCGGGAAAAGGGTATTCACATGCGTCGCTCGACTCCGTAGAACTTTCCCCCGTACTGTGGTTATAGAAATGCCTAAAACTAGATACTTTACGTTTAAAGAAGTTCTTCAAAGAATTTTCGACGAAGATTCAGATAATGATGACGAGAATTAAACTGATATTGTTGTTATTCTACCAGAGACAGCAGAGACTAGTGATGAAGAAGAAGGAAATGATAATATTTTGAATAGTGACAATGATGATTTACCATACGATACTGCTGTCGAAATTGAAGTGTGAGTAAAAAAGAAGTTTTTACCTCCTAAAAGCAGTACAAGGTTTTTTAAAAAATTAAAAAAACAAAAACTGAAGATTTGAAATGGATAAAGAAGGGACCATTGAATATGTCTCAGCCGAAAAATGAAGAAAAAGATCAAATCGGAACTATGAAAAGTATAATACAAGATAAAACTAGTGCAGAGATTTTTGATCTTCTCTTTGGCTCAGAGGTTTATTCCCTTCTCGTTGAATAGACAAACTCATCTACCCAACAAAAGAATCACCGCCATTTTTTAGCATCTGAAGCCTACATGAGACGGTTCATTGGAATATTGTTGCCGACGGGATATTATTCTTTACCTCAGGAAGAAATTTACTGATCTCTTGATAAGGACCAAATTTAAGTGTGACATATCAACTTAAGGGGGTCCATAACAAAAAATTCTTCAAATTTTTGAATTTTTTTATTTTATTAAAAAATTCTGTGTTCTTTTCCGCTTAAAATGACGTTTAAATCGTGTTTCTATCTTAATGAGAACACGAGATAGAATTTTTTTTTTTTGGCAACATTCTAATAGCATCCAATTTTTGTTTAAACCTGTAAATGCGTTTTCTGCGTTTTCCACCCTTTCTCGTCTTTAAATTATTATAAGTCAAGAACCGTTAAAGATAAATGGTTCAAACTTGGAACACGTCTATTTTAATTATTTTACTTTAATTTTGATTCAGCAAATTTGAAAAAAATATTTACCCTTGAAAATATGATTTTTTTAAAAATAAGTTACTTATTATTTTTTGAAATTCTTACTCTAAATATTTAAAATTTTTTAAAAAATTTATATTTTTAAAAACGCTGATTCAAAATTAAAATTTATATATTTCTGTTTAATTCAAGGAAAAATTTTTGAAACTAGTCAAATAATATTTTGAGTTATAACGATTTAAAATTAGAACACTTTTAAAAAAATTTGAATTTAAAATTTTTAAAAAACTTTTATAATGTGATTTTGTTTACAAATTATATGGTTAACCATCGCAAAAAAACTCAAAATTCTAACTCAATAAATAATTTTTTTTTAATGTGTTCCAGACCCCCTTAAAACATAAAATTGAATTTTTCGGACATATCAACATCTGCCACAACGCCACAGTAATTATAAATGAGGTATTCACTTAAAAACATGGAAGCTGTTAGTAAAACCAAAATTTTTTAAAAAGAGGACCTCCCCGGCGGGGAATCGAACCCCGGTCTCCCGCGTGACAGGCGGGGATACTGACCACTATACTACCGAGGATAGGCCATCTGCCGAAACCCGGGATCGAACCAGGGACCTTTAGATCTTCAGTCTAACGCTCTCCCAACTGAGCTATTTCGGCACGTTCCAGCTATCTTTGTTTGAAGTGAGAAAGCTGATGTATTTCCTTCTCGCAGTAGAATCGATAACAGAATTTTAGAGATGAGTCAGGCTAGATAATTTTCAATTTATTTACAGATATATAGTAGATAAATTTTGCTTGAAGTGGGAATTTATTTTTACTGAATACAATACGATAACCTGCTCGATCAAACATATGATCGGGATCTGTTTCGCCAAATGGGAAAGTGATGTTTCCATAAAGGGATAATTTCATTTTTTTTTATTTAAATTTTTTTTTTTCATTTTGGGATTTTTGGAAAGGGGAATTTCAAACTGTTGAGAAATTCAAATATTTAATCAGTGTCCAGAACTCCCATGCAAGATTTCCTGGGAAGGATGTTAAGGCTGCTGTGTACTAACCCTATTGAATTCGCTCACCTCCATGTTAACTTATGGAGAAAATTTGTACAATGATTGCCGACATGAATTTAAAGTTTTTTTTTTATTATACTCCATGATAGAGACAGAAATTTTATACCTTGGAATACATGCCCCCGCCCCCCAACTTAACTTGAAATAAATTAAAATGTTAATAGAAATTCAGTTAAAATCAGGAAATTGTAGAAAACTTTTATGAAAGTTGGGTTATTTTTCCGCCTTTTTAAGCTGTGAAACTGAAGATTCCGATTTTGTCTTTAGCCTTAAAAGAGTTTTTAACAATGATATGATCCATAACAAAAATTCGATGCTATGTTTTATTTCTCATTTTATTTATATTATATTTATTTTTCTTATTGTATAACTTTTGAATACTACTCAAACATCAATTATATTGTTATTCAATTTCAAAAAATCATAATATTTCATACTTTAAGCACCGTCCGTCCTTAGGGCCCTAACTGAATTCGATTCGTGCCCCCCCCCCCCAAAAAAAAAAAAAAATTTAGAAGCAAGCTATGTTTATGATGGCGAGGTAGGTTCGAAAAGAAACGCTTTACGCAAGAAGCATATAAATGCCTGTTCACACTGCATTTACATTGCATTACTTTACTACGTTGTGCCCGAGATTGTTGATATGACCTGTGATTAGTCTGATCTATCACGTGCTGAATGAATTGAGCTCTGCGATTGGTTAAAATTTTTAACGCTGATGCTACGCAACGCTCCGGATTCAGTGTAGATAGGCCGTAGGACTGGATGAATATCTTTAATTTCCGCTTAATTGACTTCTGATATAATTTCATTGATCATTAAACAATATCCCTTCTTCAAGATTTAGATGCAGTCTAAACGAGAGTATGATTTTAATTAGCGATTGAACGATATAAATGCGGTTTTTAAAAATGATTTGAAGCATATAAACTACAGTGGAGTCCCGATAATCCGAAACGATCGGGACCAGACCCTTTTGGGATTAACGAATTTTTCGGATTATGCGAAATCATTCTTAAAATAAACTTAAATTACATAATAACGTGTGATTACATAAATATTACATATTACGTGTGGTTACACAGTTTATTTTATAAAGTCCGCCTAAACGTTACCAAATCTCGGAACGAAATGGGTGATACGAAAGCGGAACGCTGCCTAGTACAGTACAGTAGAGCGTAAGATTTTAGACGATCAGCAAATTGTTGAAATGGTTTTAAAAGAACCTATCACGTCTCAGATGAGAGTGAAGGTGAAGCAGACGGTGGCAGGGAGGAGAGGGTATCCCACTCAGACGAGGCGGCTGTATTTGCTGTATTTTGAGGGTTGCTACGTAGAGCAACACTCCTCCGCGACCCAGCGGACACACACACTGGCGTAATTTGGCTCCAAGGGAGAGGTATTCTTCTCTTCGACAAAAAAAAATTACATATTTTTTTCAAACCTATGTAGTTCAGTAATAAATAGTTCAATACATTGTCTGACTTCGAATTTTCTTGTAATTTTCAGAAATATACTTTATATTACTTAGTATCACTGTGGTTTTATTGGAATGTTAGTTCTTTTTGACTTTTGGTTTCGGATTAAGCGGACTTTCGGATTACCAAAGTTCGGATTATTGGGACTTTACTATATCTACGAAAGTACCATGATAGTGTTATAGTTCAGAAGCGTACTGTGGTAGAGAAACTCCACATAGTGTGAGATTCCAGTAATCTCAGCTGCTAGTTACCTCAGATTATTAGACCCCTACCACAGGCGTAGCGTGCTTCTAACCTTTTTTTTTTGGGGGGGGGGGGCACAAATTAAATTTAGTTAGGGCCCTATTCCACGCATGGACTGCCTGGCGGTCCTTAAAATAGGAAATATTATGATTTTTTAAAAATTGAATAACAATAGAATTGAGTATTCAAAAGTTATACAAATAGAAAAATAAATATAATATAAATAAAGTGAGAAAAAATATAGCATCGAATTTTTGTTATGGATCATATAATTGTTTAAAACTATGGTAAGGCTAAAGACATACTGTAAAATCTTGACTATAGTGCGCACTCGTGTATAATACGCATGCTTGATTTTGCGCAAAATTTTCGGAAAAAATTAAAATTCGACTATAATACGCCCCCATAACTTTTCAATATTTTATTTAAAAATTGCAAAAATATTTATTACCATAAATAAAATTTTTAATAAAACAAACAGAAACGTCAAATTCGGTAGAAATTTTTTTTAAAATTCAAAACAAACAATACAGTGAAATTATCAGTCTTAATCACTAGAATACAGCCCATTTATTGTTTGTCGTTTATTCAATATGTAAAACTACGTATATGTAATATTTTTGGTACACATTTATAATACGCACCCTCATATTTGAGGATTAAAATGTGAAAAAAAAGTGCGTATTATACTCAAGATTTTACGGCAATCTTAATCTTCAGTTTCACAGTTTGAAAAAGCGGGAAAAAACCAACTTTCTTATTAGTTTTCTACAATTTTCCGATTTTATCTGGGGGGTTAAGTTGGGGGGGGACACGTGCCCCTCAGTGCCCCTCCCCCCTCCGATGCTACGCCTATGACCCCTACTGTATTTCTTAACAACCCCCTCTCGAAATTACACTTAGAATTACATCATGCGACAAAGAATTAATGAACCACTAACGGAGAATGGTCGTAACGAGGTCTTTATTTGGACCTCACTCTGCACATGTTTCGCTTTCATTAACATCTTTATTATTGCCCCGGACATTGTAGATAACAAAAGTGCGCCAACGGAAGTCAACAGATCTGATTGAAAGCACCTGTACGGGCGTCAATTTTCATTTAATCGGGATCATTAGGCCGAGAGAGGACATAATACACTAGGGCCGAGGGGGTGTTGTGTTACCTAACGGACCTCGCTGAGAAACGAAGCACCTGCGGTCTAAAAAAACATTCCTTACCACGCTAATTAAAAAGATGACAGAAATGTGAAGAGGGGAATTCATTTCTATTGCGCTGTCAACGCTGCTAATGACGCGAGTGGCAGGTCTCAGAGTCGTGACGACTCTATTTATAGATATATCTCTTTCTCCTTTTTGCACGTTTTAAAATTTTTCTTTCAAAAGAAGTCCCGGTATTCACCTACAAGTTAATGCAGCACCTACTTTTTACACCCTAATTAAAATTATTTGCAATTTTGAATGCAAATAATTTTAGCCCGTAATTCCTTGTAAGATCTAATTGATCTGCAATTCAATTAAATCTTACAAGGTGAGATTTAATTGGACACTTTATCCAATACTACAGTATTGGATTAAGTGTGGTTTATCTGTATATTCTTAAATATACGGATTAACCACAGTCTTAAACACGCGGGTGAACTAGCATATTCTTACATCATAATGTATAAATAATTACTTATTACTTGAATACTCCTGTTATTAAATTATCAAAGACTTATAGTAAGGATATTTGAGTTTGAATAAACAGTGTATGAAGAGTTTGACTTTAAATGACATGTTAGAACCTTCCTGGTTTACGGGAGATTTATTTTTGCTCCTGAATTTCAGTGCAAGTCTAGCGAATGGAAAATCAATCATTATTTTTCACTGTGATACCTTTTCATCGACATAGAGAGAGAGAGAGAGAGAGAGAGAGAGAGAGAGAGAGAGAGAGAGAGAGACAGTATCTGGCAAATATCCAAGAATATTCAGTAAAAAAAATTAATTTCTCTTTTTACTTATTACACTAGTAATTAGTAAGAGTAAAGGAATATATATATATAATTAATATATATATATATATATATATATATATATATATATATATACACTCTGCCACAAAAAAATATATGCACCAAGAAGAAATCGAGCTGCTATCACGAAACTTGGCAGGAATGTAGTCTGATAAGAGATATGCACATGATTAAAATTTCGACGCCAATGAGACAAGGGTAAGCGCGCTATGCGCATATGAGATGCGCAGCTGGGAGAGTTTAAAAGCATGATTGCTCGTGCCATAAGGTTATTAAAAAAATCTGTCGAATTCTATGGACGGTATTGTGACTAGAGATGCCTCTGAGACGTAACCGGCGACAGTACAAACAATTGTCGGACTTTGAGAGGGGGCGTATAGTAGGCCTCAGAGAAGCAGGTTGGTCGAACAGGCGTATCGGCCGCCACCTCGGTCGGAGCGATATGGTAGTTGCTCGGTGTTGGCAACAATGGATCACGGAAGGGATAGTCTACCGTAGAGAAGGGTCAGGGCGTCACAGGAACACAAATGCGCGCGAGGATCGCGCAATCATAAGAGCAACCATGTCCGCACCAACAACGTCGCTAGAATCGGTTTACCACCTTCTAGACATCCGGTGGTATCAAGAGAAACCATTCGAAGATGACTGGCCGACGCAGGTATAAGGAGCCGAAGTCCATTTAGATGCCTACCACTAACTCCACATCATAGGCAGTGTCGATTGGATTTTTGTCCACCTCGGTCAAGCTGGAGGTGTGTGATCTTCAGCGATGAATCCCGATTCAGTCTCAATGCTGATGACCAGCGCATACGCGTGTGGAGGCGGCCAGGCCACCGGTCCAATCCGGCATTTGTTGTCGAGAGGCATACGGCGATTACACAAGGTGTGACAGTGTGGAGAGCGATTTGTTGGGACACACGATCACCTCTAGTCGTCCTTCAACGCACTTTGACGGCACTCAGTTACGTGGACGAGATTTTATAGCCAGTTGTACTGCCTATGCTATGAATTCGCCCAGGTGCCATTTATCAGCAAGACAACGCTCTTTAACATACTGCTCGACTCTCCCAACAATGTCTTCAAGGATACGACGTACTCCAATGGCCTGCCAGGTCACCAGACCTCTCGCCAATAGAGCACGTCTGGGACGTGCTTGGAAGGCAACTGCAGCCGTCCCGGAATACTAGTGAATTAACTGCCCAGTTTCAAAGATTATGGCATGATCTTCCGCAGGAGGTCATAGGTGACCTCATTGATTCGATGCCACGCCGTGTTTCGGCTTGTATAGATGCCAGAGGTGGATTTACTACTTACTGATTTGTAACCTTTTTCAGGCCATATCTTCTTGATAAAATGGCCTGTTCTTCTGAATTTGTAATCATTTTCTTATCTCCTCATACACTACATACATGTTAACTTTCGTGAAAGTAGCTCGTTTCCTTCTGGGTGCATATATTTTCTTGTGACAGAGTGTATATATATATATATATATATATATATATATATATATACATACAGTGGAATCTCGATCTATCGTTTTTCAAGGGACCGACTGAAATGAACGATAAATACGGGAAAACGATAGATGCGGAAACATAACAAAGCAATATGATCGTTGGGACTGGATAAAATGAACGACACATGCGGAAAAACAATGGATCCGAAAACGATCGATCGAGATTCCACTATATATATATATATATATATATATATATATATATATATATAAGTAAACTACGTACTTAACATTTGCTAGGTATGCATTGTAGTTCTGATTTCTGTATTTAAAAATTTTCAGTCCATCAAAGTAAGCTCTAAAATCATTTAACCAAAACGAAAAACTATGAGGGCACTTTTAAAACTTGGAAAGTAGAATCTGAAGGGAACTTACATAGTTCATGTGTAGACCAAAACTCCTTCTGCAATTTACTTATTGGCCACCCTTTTCTCCGAGCGTCGAAGATTTAAAATATTTCGCTATTCATAGTTCAGTTTTCTAGAAGTAGGAATTATTATCTTAGATGTTGGTTTTAGTGCTTCTGAACAGCTCCAGTTATACGGCTCTGAGTTGACTAACTTATATTGCAAGAAAAGGGATTACCACATGTAGGTTTCAGGTTTGGTTCTTGTTCATGTTGAAAATTTTCAATATTTGGGGATCAAAGCTAACTTATATCGTTAACTACATAGAAATATTTATATTTCGTATTCTAGCAGGTAGTAAAGTCTAGGTAGTACCCCATTCTTAGGGGGTAGATGTTATAGAGAGTGCGTGTGTGTTTGTGGCGAGGTTAACTAAAATTAATATATTACTTTTTCTTTATTATAAACTTCTGAAGATAGCTGTTTCATTGGTAGCAAATCGCGACTGTTTGCGGTTATTTCAGTTTCCTTTAATCCACTGTCGAAAAATTTTAGGAATAGCAACAATAAAGAAGGTGCTTTACAGTTATTAATCCGGTTATTATAATTACAGTTATTAAGGCGGATTGAATAACTTATTTCCAGTTATTCAATCCACCTACTTGGCATAGGGGGTAACGTCTTCCATGACGTGGGCTTCGGTTCGATTCTAGAGTAAGGCCCGGTTGTCATCTGGATTTAAGCCATTCTTCCGGGTGGAATAGGATCCCCGTCTCGAAAGGGAAGCTTCCAAAATATCCCTGTCCATCGCCGATGTCATCGTCTATGTAAAATTAATTTATGTCTGTTTATTTCTTTTTCTATGTCGTCTTCTCTCTCTTCATATGTACACCGGACTGGGATCCTTGTCTAGAGGCCCCTGGGACATAAAAAACACCAATTAATTTTTAAAAAAAGTATGTCCAATATTAGACTAAAGCTAAAAACGAAAAGAAAACCTTGCAATTTCTGTCCCACAAACCTCTAAAATACATTAATTACACACGAGATAGCTGAGTCAGGGTAAAAGAATGTAAATAACAGTATATCTTTTTTTTCCTTCTAAATCCCATGCATTTGTTTCCTTTGAAATATCCATGTTCTAGCATCATTGTTTACACAGTTTGAATATGTATTGTTTGCAACTCAGCGACGACATGAAAGGCTATTTAATCACAAGCGCAGACAGAAAACAAATTCTTTGCCCCCCTTTTTTTTTCATCAGTACAGATGTTTCCACGGGTCGCCGACAGGTGATTGAAGGGACATAATATTTCTCCGTGAGGCCTTTCGAATCAGTTATATCCTGTGTAAGAGCTTTCCCATACCTCGGAAGAGAATACTCGAGTAAAAGCAAATTACTATAAAACAAGTGCAAATAAGGCAGCTGCGTTTGCGAAATAATTTCCTAATATAATATCCTGAATGCAGGGTATTTTGCGAATGCTTCCGCTTGTATTTATGAACCTCATTGGGTCGTCATATAAATTTCAGTTTATTCAACCTGTCGCTGCAGTCAGAAGGGTTTATGGCTAAATAGCTCATTGAGATTGTTTGAAAATTGTCATGTTTTGCAGTTAGTCCTATTAAAAGTTGACATAATACATAAACTGGTATTATAGGAGTGATATGTACGATTTTCGCATCTCACACTTTAAATATGACAAATTTACATATAAACTTTTAATAAAATAAGTGATTAACTTTAAATTTCGATATTGGAGAATGAAATTTTCACAAAATAACAAAAGTTACATAGAATTCATTCCAAGTTACTAATTGGTAAATCCATGTAAGCACGATGTATATAAAACAATTGTTGCAGAAAACTAATGAACAAATTGGGAAAATATTATAAAGTTTAAATTACACTCAAAGTTAGGAAAACACAACGCAATACTAAACAATATAAGAAAATGCGATATTAAGAAAACAAGAAAAAAAAGGATTACTTAACGAGACAGGATTTTACAGATAATAATGAATAAATCTATTAGTACTGTATCATAACCAGTCGTGCAAACCATACTAATGAAGATAAAAATCTTTAAAATTTATAGTATTTAATATCGATTTGTAATTATCTACGTGGATAATGTGTTTATATAAATAGCATTGAGTACAAATCTGACGCCTAAATTGTCTATATTGAGACGTAAATTGTTGATCAGATGTATGAAGTGTAAATATTCAGATGCATTTAGTATTAATAGGATGTTTTAAGTATTGATATAGATAGGCACTTGACGTTAATCAGGTGAATTAAGTGATATTACTGAAATGCATTAAGTGTCCCAAATACAGCAAAGTTATTTATTGCGCAAAGTACTACATCGTAAGTGACGAGGATGTCAGGATGTATATTGTCTATTTAAGTCTTCTTTGCCTGAGTTACTTTCTTAATAAAATTTAACTTTGATGCTCAATACTATCAATGCCATCAAATCCTTGTTTTTTTTTTTGCCTGATCGCTAATTTTCACTTTCATATAAGGTGTTTTGCTCACATCTTGGTTGCGTATACGCAAACTACCTATTGTTTAATTACTAGTCAAACTTTTTTTTTTAAATGAACAAGGTTAAACACACAAGTGAACAGGACATTCCAAACGCTCCAAAACAACAATCAGGTCGGATGGGGTCAAATAAGTTTCTCTACTCCCTGACGTCTTTATTTTCGAAAATAGCACAAATTAGTGTCGAGACAAAAAACAGTCGGTAATAATAAAAAAGTACCTTTTCCTTAAAACAACTATTTGTAAAACTGGTCATGGTCGAGGCTTGGAACTTTATCCGTTTCACTTCTCAATAGCCGGCATTAGCATAGCAGTTTTACCCATTCAGTTACACGGCACCGAAATGAGAGGCATTCATTTGCGCCACCGCAATTATTCCTTTTGGACCTGGCAACGCATTACCATGACAGAAGCCACCTAATTCAGTTGTGCCTTGCCGCGACGGTTTCAACGGCAGACGAGTTTAATGTGTAGCATTATTTTTCTTTGTTCCTTAAATCGTTAGTCTTCTAGGTTGTGCTTGTTATGATAATATAACAGAGATATGATGAAAAAAAAACTGTTTTTTTTCTTTCTTTTTTCTTACAGACTCTCTTAGGTGTCTCTAACCGCAATTTCTTTCCTACTTGTCTTTTTAGAATTCTCATTGAAAAAAAATCCTAGTCGAAATAAATAATACAATGAAGGGTTTTTCTTGACTGATAAGCGTCGTAATATAATGCCACTTCATATGAACGTGAATAATTTCCTTCTAAAACGACTTATAATGTTCCACCTGTGTTGTATCTATAAATACATGCAGAAACGTATACGATAACAATTTCCGAACATAAAATATTCTTCACTGAACTTTTAAATATCTATAGAACATAAAGGCGAAGTTAAAAACAGATCACCAGAAAAGTGCTTAACATATCAAAAGACACGTATATGAAATTTCCCATTTGAAATTTTCACTTTCATTTCATTTATTTTTTAGTAGTAAAAATTCTGTATCAATTAATTTTAACCTTGCCTATCACATATAACCTTACATTACATATGCATACTAAATCTATCTTTCCCCTTTTCTCTCCGTATTGAAAAAAACTTGGAAAACTGCACGTTTATTCAGGAAAACAAAAAGCTTTTTTTTTAAATGAAAAGACGATTTTTTTATAGACTTTAAATAGTGGCTTAGTAAGGCAGACATCTGTAGCATTAGGAATGATCAAATTGTTTCCGAAACATCCTTCCTTAAATAATAATATTAGCACTGCTAGTTAAAGTGATTTTATCTATAAACTATATTTTTCAGGTAATCTTAATTGGTTTGCCATTATATGCTGGCTATCAGTGTCTTCTCCTCAGTCGGTATTTCATTTAAGAATCTCACACCTTGCTGAGTGTCTCAGTTTCCTCACGTCTAAACAGACAAGTAATATGATAGACGGTATCTGTTCAAAACAGAGGTCAAAACTTTGGCAGGTTGCTATATATATGCCTTTTGTAGGTCATTTGCTATGGTCATCTTTCTTGATACACAGGAGCTAATTAAACAGAGACCTACGTTTAAAGTCGATTCTGAATGACTACAATCCGTCAAAAGCGAGATTCGAATACGAAGTCTCTGATACCAAGTGCCAGTGTCCTAGCCATTCAGTCATCGTCCGACCTTTTCTCTTTTCATGAGAATTTTTGTTTAATAAGAGGTCCATAAATCGGTAAAAGTTTAAGTACCCCATAACTTGGAAACCTCTCGATATTATCTCATTGAAACAAGGGTTCGTTAGCGGGACATGTGGGGGTAACGCTCGGGAACTGGCTTTCGTACCAGAGTCTACGGGTTCGAATCCCGCTGTACGCAGGAATGTTAACAGTTGATAAGAATCAACTTTAAGCTACAGGTCCGGAACAGGTTTACCTTCGTGATGAAATAAATTACCTTAGCGCTTCAAGCACACAAGGGTTCGTAAAGCGCAGTTTCAGTAGCACTGTCAAACTCTAACTAGCCGTGAATCAGGAGATGATTGACCATATATGTAATTTTAAAATAATTGAAAAAAAGGGTTTCTGTATGGTAAATTCGAGTAAATTTTACTGAGCTACATTTTCCTAGGAATATCTATGAATCTCCTAGGAATATCTAGGAATATCTAGAAATATCTATGAAAAAAAGGCAGCCCTTAGCTCTTACTATGTGAAAACCTTACTAGCTCCTACTATGTGATCCCTTTTCAACAGTTCAGCTTCAAGCACACAAGGGTTCGTAAAGCACAGTTTCAGTAGTACTTTCAAACTCTAACTAACCGTGAATTTGGAGATAATTGACCATATATGTAATTATACCCAAAATAACTGAAAAAAAGTGTTTCTGTATGGTAAATTCGAGAAAATTCTACTGAGCTACATTTTCCTAGGAATATCTATGAATCTCCTAGGAAAATCTAGGAATATCTAGAAATATCTATGAAAAAAAAGGCAGCCCTTAGCTCTTACTATGTGAAAACCTTACTAGCTCCTACTATGTGATCCCTTTTCAACAGTACACAACGAACATGCATGTTTACTTCATTCATTGCATCATCCCCTGTGCAGACGTTCAGGGTGGCATCCAGGCATCCACGCGGCCTGCCGCATGCAGATTATTTGTTCGAGACAGTACATGATGAGAATAATTGTTGCGGATACGAAGCCGCTCTTGTACGGCTCGCATACGTAAGGAGTTAATTGCCCCCCAGTCAGATTCTTTGAGCTCGGCGTCGCGGCCATCTGTGGCAGGTGTGATGGCCAATACATCACCAAGGAGAACATCTGACGCGTGCCAGTGTCTGACGGAATTCAAATCGCCAACAGCGAGGGAATCGAGAACCTGATGCCGCACTGCTCTCTTTGCCTTTGAGTACAATTATATTCCCTAACGTAGCAATGAAAATTCTAAATAATTTTCAATGGATCTATATAAACACATTGTTATGACTAGCAAATGAAATAAAGGCGTTTTGTTTGTGAAATGATATTACTTAAGTAATGTCCATATGTTTGTGTTTGTGTATGAAGGACTCTAGAATTTTCTTTTGTAAGCAACAGTTTCAATAAGATTAGCATTCTTAAACAGTTGCTCCAAACCACGAAACTCTCATACAGCAAAATTAAAAGACTTTTGCATCTCTCATATACTCAAACTTTTCATTTAAATCCCATAGGCAGCAAATCACTTGTATAAGCTTGATATATATATATATATATATATATATATATATATATATATATATATATATATATATATATATATATATATATATATATATATATATATATATATATATACTCTGAGAGCCTACTGACGCCAGGTTCTCAGAGTAGAGCTATGACTTATTACGCTAGTTATAAAAAGATATAAGAGAACAATTTAGCTTCAGAAGGCTGTATGTAGGAAGGTTTATTTAAAGTCTGTTTATCATTTTGAGATTTGATTGTTATCAAATTAAAGGAAAAAAAAATTCTGCTAGACATGAAAACAAACAGTTTGTTTTGGTAACTGCTTGTTTGCATGTCTAGCAGAATTTTTATATAGCAGAAATAAATAAATATATATATATATATACACACACACACACACACATATATATATATATATATATATATATCAAGCTTATACATGTGATTTGCTGCCTATGGGATTCAAATTAAAAGTTTGAGTATATGAGAGATGCTGAAGTCTTTTAATTTTTCTGTATGAGATTTTCGTGGTTTGGAGCAAACGTTTAAGAATGCTAATCTTATTGAAACTGTTGCTTACAACAGAAAATTCTAGAGTCCTTCATACACAAACACAAGCATATGGACATTACTTAAGTAATACCATTTCACAAACAAAACGCTTTTATTTCATTTGCTAGTCATAACAATGTGTTTATATAGATCCATTTCTTTCTTAGTTACTCTTTTTCAGGCTTAATGGTCAA
Organism: Dolomedes plantarius; assembly: GCA_907164885.2. Classification (NCBI taxonomy): domain Eukaryota; kingdom Metazoa; phylum Arthropoda; class Arachnida; order Araneae; family Dolomedidae; genus Dolomedes; species Dolomedes plantarius. Next base: position 111,255,465 of record OU015497.1, on the reverse strand, counting down.
TAACATACACTCAAACACACAAATACACGCGCATGCATAAATATATATATATATATATATATATATATATATATATATATATATATATATATATATATATATAATATACACATACATACACCCACACATAAAAAGGAATAGAACGGGATGTCTTTAAGTTGCTGTTTTAAATTACCGCGGTTGCACGTTTCTGGAAGGATATTTGTAATTAGTAATTGGCAAATCGTCAAAAGTTTCAGCCGCTAATTCAAAGCATGCGTAAGTCTTACAGCCTGACGAAATTTTGGCTGTCAAGAAGCTGAATAGATAGTTAAAGATGGTTAATGACACATAAAGCTCCGGATTTCGGCCATCTTTATATGGGTAATTTCAAGGTAATTTTTAAGGATCATTAATAAACCATAATGATCTAGCACGCTGCAAAGTCAAGCTACCGTCGGAAGTGAGTGATTTCAAAGGGCAGCTGAAAGGTCAATTACAAGGGAACATTAACAAAAAGAGTCGGTTTGTTGATGGCGTAGATAGCAGGACATAAATACACATGCCGAGAGAATGGTGTACAGCTTTAATAGACTAAAGTTTCATGTGGTCCACATCTTAAGACACATGGATACATGGACACTTTTGCGGGGCACAAATTTGTCAGAAAGATCATTTATATTTTATTTGCTTAAAACACGCACTAAAGAGCTTTAAATCGAATAACTAACTAACTCTCTCTCTCTCTCTCTCTCTATATATATATATATATATATATATATATATATATACAGTCGAACCTCTATATATCGAAGTAGCAAAATGTCGGAAAAAAATTCGATATATAGAAATTTCGATATATAGAATTGATGTTAGTTTTATCATAATTCTCCTAAAACATTAAAATTAAAGCTAATTTTCGTATACGAAACTCCATTTCTAATTTATATGCGAATCACATTAAATGAAAGTTAATAACTAAAAAACGAATTAATATGAAAGATTTATTGAGTACTATATACCTTTAAAAAATAAAAAATAATCCTGACAGTGGTTACAGTGATCACAGTTACATTCTTTTAAAAAAACTGCGAATATCTTGCTGAACAGCCAGTTTTGCGGAAAGTTCATCAAAGAAATGCTCGCATTTATTCAGTCCACTAAAAACTTCATCAGGGACATTTTCCGCGAATTGAAGTCCACAACGTATTGTTTCAAACGCCAAAAATTGGGATATTTTATCCTAAAGTGGAATAAAATCTCCCAATATGTCGTGAAAAAAAATTTCGATATATAGAGATTTTTTCGATATATAGAAACAGTTTTTCTATGTAATGAACATGGAGATTTGCTAAGAGTTCGATATATAGAAAATTTCGATATGGGGAAGTTCGATATATGGAGGTTCGACTGTATATATATAAAGGAAAGGAAAAATAAATGTGTATGAAAATGTATGACTAAGAAGCCGTTACATATCTAGGTCAATAATGCGTCTCTAAGTAAGATTATAGTCAACTGAATTTTCTTGACTGATGGAAATGAACAAACGGAATTGTCACTTCATCAGCAATGGCAACGATGCTATACCTGGCGATGAAGGCAGGTGGTCTGAAGCTTAAAATTTTATTTAAATTATTCTGAAACATGTCATTTTAACTGTTAATATTGTTTGCTATTTTGGTGAAAAATAATTATGCTGTTGACTTTTTTATGAGCTTGTTTCACTTCATTACGAAGGCTTTTCTTTCCTTTCTTTTTTCTTCGAATATTTATTTAAATACATATTCTGATTCCATTATATTTTTTAATTCAGTGGTATAAGTTGTTCTTTCTCCATTTAAATTGATTTTTAAAAAGTTTCCGTATATATAGAGAGAGATATAGAGACAGATAGATTGATAACAGCTGCCAGAAGGGACCTTGACTACCTTCCTATGCCACTGTACTGTTCAAAAACAGTTATTATCTTTACCAAAAGAAAGATAAAAATAATGTACTTCTGGTACGGTCTACGGCATGATGAAGCGGTTAAGTGAATCTTCATTATACTGTTTTCGAGATGCTGATGAAAAATACATTTACGATCTCCGTCTTTCAAACCAGTTAAACCTCTCCGAATACAACTCCTTGAATTAACAAGCGATACCTATTCCTAAACCACTCTCCTTTATAATTAACTCACTACCACTTCCGCAATCCCCGGAAGCTAAAAAGAGCCGGAAACTGTCCATTTTGTGAGGTGTCTTTTCGAAAGTTTTTTTTCCCGCCAACTAATTAAGCGCTTCTAACTTTTCGCGGGGTTTCGGGGTCCATTCTGGTGGTATGGATGGATTCCATGTGTACGCGGGTACAAAGAGAGGTTCTTTTTGTGTGACTGGGTGGTCCACATGTGGCAGATGACGAGGCACGCGTCTCTGCTCTCGAGTTAATAAATTACCAAAATGATACGCGAAATTTTGGGAAATAACAAAAAAATTCGGCCAAAGATCAATAGCATAGAGAGCAGTTGATGCGTTGTCCAGATGAAAGTGAATACATGTCTCAACCTGCTTGAAGTTGGCGTTTGGGAATGGTAATTTAAACAAGACTTTAACTCGCTCAGTGCGAAGTACTTTGAAGACTATGGAGTTTAAAGAAATAATCTGACTTTTTTACACATATATGTTAGTCCTGCGTGTGTGATGTATTCTATGATTAAAATGAAATTTTCTTGAGAAAATATGAAATTACCGCAGAGATTTTGAACAAGTGTTATAACATTTAATCACTTAAATCTATGAAAAATGTATTTTAATACGAGCAGTTACGAAAATTAGATCAAACGGGCTATACTATTTATTTGAGAAATTAAAAAAAAAAAAAAATCAATTGGGGGTCACATCTAGAAGCATTTCCAGATAGTGAAGTGTTTCAGTTTTTAACATTGCAAAAGTAGTTAATTCACACACCCGTAGAAAAATAATTTTGGACTAACCCAAATGGTGATTCGCCGAAAACCCGAATTCTGAATTAACCGGAATTCACCGAAAGCCCGAATTCTGAATTAACCGGAATTCACCGAAAGCCCGAATTCCGAATATTAAAAACAAAACAAATATATTTCTGAAAAAAGGTGCTTTAACTGTTAACACCAAAATTAAAGCATGTCTTACTAATATAATAAATAATACAAAACAATACTATATAAAACAATAACCAACAGCAGATATAAATGTTTGCAGTGTTATTTCTTCGCTAATTTAGTCACTTTACTTTTTCATTACTTTTCAAATGTTTTTTCACCCTAGGGGGTTTATTGCCTGCATCCAATAATGCCATTTGATTATCAGAGTTTTCATGTTGGATTTTTGCTTGATTTATGAGTTCATAAATATTAACATGCGATTTCCCAACTGCACTGTTTAAGGCATGATGCCAACCTTCAGTATGATTCGTAGTGCGGGCATCGAAGTTATTATGCTGGTTCCATATTTCTGGCGTAAAAGAGCCTGCAAATTAAAATATTTGTGATCCTCATATTATGTAGGTATGTAAATAAATTATACAAGTTTAGAATTACCCCAATTTATACTTATAATTATGTATATTTACCACCTGTGAACTGCAGCTACAAATTCAGGATTCGGGCTTCCGGTAGGTAACCTCTCAAATATTAGTCAAAGCTTTAATATAATGTGTTGTGAACATAGATGTAAGGTGTTCTGATACTTTTGGGGGTAATATCTGAAAACAATAAAACAGTTTTTAAAAATGTTTGCGACAGCAACAAGTATAAACGATTGAAACGAACTGAATACGGTCTTTGGTACTTTTTTTTAATGAATAAGAAATATTATTCAGTTTATTACTTAATTTTGTCCTGGTTTCGAAAAATATAATAAGTATCGTTATGGGGTTCCTAGAATGGCGATGCTGATGAATGAATTCGAAGGCACTTTGCATAAGACTAAGGATGCAGGGAAAACGCCCTCATGGGAGCGGCCACAAATGTGCTCAGAGTCTGAATAGTTTTCAAAGCTGTGGGTAATGTCCTTAATATAGCTGAGCAATCATCGATGTCCTTAAGCATCGTATTTCAGCTTAAATGGACATTCTGTTGAGTCCATTTGATTGATTGAAGATCGTACGTATACGAGTGTGTCTTTTGGTGCAGTCGTTTTAGGTAGTGAGCCAAACTGCTTTAGCCTGCACAGCGGGCGGTTAGAAGGATTAGAGGCGTACGCTTCTTTATTGATATAGCTGAAAGCAATTGAAAATAAAAGCTCATTGTTGATGCTTTTATTTTATTTATGAAGTTTATTAAATAGTGTTTATTTTTTAATCATTTCGTTATAATGTTATTTCCTTATCAATGGCGGAAAGCATTCTCAAAGAGGTATGTTAATCTTATTTTGCAATCCTTAGCTGTTTTATATCTCTTATAAGATTAAAAAAAAAAAAAAGTTCAGGTAGTATCTTCTAACGAAACTACCGTGGGTTATTAACGTAGGATTACTTATTGTTGCTTACCTCTTTTGTTTATATATATATATACAGGCCCAGATTTCCGCATGGGCAAGTGGGGCACTTGCCCAGGGCCCCCAAATTTATGGGGCCCCCAAATTTAGTATTAAGTTGTACATATTTTTGAAAATTTGCTTTTAGGTTAATTCAGTAAAGGTGGGCAGTGGCGGATACAGAAAAAAATCCTGGATGGGGCACAGTGCACCCACTATATTCATTTCAAAAGAAAATTTCCTGAATTTATTTATTAACCTTAAAAGTAAATTAATTAACACATTATTATTATTATTATTATTCTTTTTCAAATGTTTGACTTGGTCGAAAATTTTTTGAATTTCCGGTCCGAATTTATGGGGGGGGGGGGGGCCTTGGTGTCCCACATGTTCATGTGGAAATCTACTCCTGGAGGGGGAGATTAAGCCACCAAGAGGGCACATGGCCTCCCTCTGGATCTGTCCTTGGAGGGGGGCCCCAAAGTCTGCTTTGCCCAGGGCCCCATTGGGTCAAAGTCGGGCCCTGTATATATATATATATATATATATATATATATATATATATATATATATATATGTGTGTGTGTGTGTGTGTGCTTGTTTGTTTGTCAAAATTTTGACGCATTTTGGTATTTTTCTGTTTAACTGTTTACTGCTTTCCCAAGCCACACAGACTGTCTTTGGCACTCTGCCAAAATCATAACTCGCGACGGCGAACGGTTTTAACGTCTGAAACTTTGCTTTCTGGAGGACCGTTATGGGGAAACGTAATCCTACGTTAAAAAAAGTTTTTAAAAATTGAAAATTATGAAGAACAGTGAGTCAATATTCAGTGTTGACTTAAGATCTAAAAGCGTGTTCTTTTAAAGATTAAACCAACACTTTTTCCTTAACACGATAGTGAAATTGAGCTCGATTGGCTGAAAATATAGGATTTGTTCAATTAAACAGCTGGTGTGTTCTAAAAAAATAAACACACACCGCCACCAGCTCAACTTGAAAAAAAAAATTGCCGCCCTAGAAGTACTCCAGACTTGTGTAACCGCGACCGTATGTTCGGTGTTTGTATATCGTCGAGAAAATGTGGAGGCTGCTCTCTCCAAAAATTATGTTATCTTATCGAGGGAAGGTATTAACCGAGGCCGGTTTATGTAAGCGAGATAAGCGCCACGCGACCAGATGTTGAAAAACTCCAGAAGTTTTCAAAGATATCCAAGCCGAAGTGCCCGAAACGGTTTTCTCAGCTCTCCTGGATGACAATCAACGGTGTAACGGAGAACTGATATGATGAATAACGGCAACAGCTAGGCAATCAAAAATGAAACCTGCAAGTAAAAAAAAAAGAAAAAGAAAAAAGTTTCAGATAACTTAACTATGTGTGAAGGATATCTGTCTCGAAAGCCTCTTAGTGTTTTCAGAAATTATTTTAGTTTGGTTGGCAAAGTATAGTTTACAACATGCTTTACGCTTCTATTATTATCCTTATTATTGCAAATCTTATTAGTAGTAAGAAAAACAAATGAATGGTACATGAAAAGAGTATTTTGAATGTTTAGGGAGAAATAAAAAGTAGATATTTAAGGGATCAAAGAAATAATTCCTCTAAAGGACACAAGGCTAGAATTATCATTTCTCCGTAGTAATTAATATAAGTTTTCATAGAATGAATGCTTATTTTCAAAAACTTATAACAATGGTCTAACAGAACCAGGCTTTGAATCATGGTCTCCAAACACTGGGACCGGTATTCTACCAGCTGATTTATTCCTGCGATGTGATAAAAAGTGTTATTTTTAAAGAATTGCTAAGAGAAACGGAAAGGGTGTAAATGAATAGTCAAATATGATGAATTAAAATTCTAATCGCACATTATAGGAAGACTGTGCACATATATCTACTATTATTATAATTAAAATAATAATTATTATAAGAGTATAATAATAATAATAATAATAATAATAATAACAATAAAATAATAACTGCAATTATAGAAATGATAATAATATACGTGTGTGTACATACTTCAAAATTTATATATATATATATTATATATATATATATATATATATATATATATATATATAATATTTTATGTCTGCTTATAATACAAAAGATCTTTCTGACTAAAGTTTTAATAAAAGTTCTAAGAAATAAAATAAGTGATATAAATCAAAATTTTGCAGCTGGTGGGAAATTCGGAGGTTTTAGATTACTATAACACCCTAAATATCGGTACTTATGTACATAATATTGTAAACAATCGCTTTTGACCTACTCTTAGTTAAGTTTTTTAATGTTCTGTAAAACATAATAAGAAGTATAAATCGAAATTTTGCAACTTGAGGGATAAAACGTTAACTTGGCTACTGCTTTATATTCTTAAAAACACTGAAAAACCACCACTTTAAATAATGCGTTGAAAATTATCAGCTTTAAAAAACAAATGGGGTTATCTATATTCAAGGGCTAAAATTTTGCATGGTGATTCTTCTTATAGTGAAGGGGTGCAATAAAAAAGATTTTTGAAAAATTCTTCTTAGAATTGTTTAAATTAAATTTTTAAGCTGTTTATGTAACATTCTTTAAAGTTTGCATTTAAAATAATAATCTGAGAGTTATAAAATTTAAATCACGAGAAAGATCATAAAAATTCCTTTAAAATGAAATCTGTTTCGAATCTTTACCTCCAATTTCTGATTTTTGGTGAATTTTCAAAGATTAATTTTTAGAATTTAATTTATTAAATGCTGATCCCGTGGTTTCTTTTCTTTTCATGATACTTTAAATTAATTTTGCTTCACGTACATAACAACGAAATAAATTGACAATGAAAATACTTTTTTTTCTTTCTAATGAGGCAGACGATTGGACATTATCCAAAAAAATATTAAAATACAGCAAAAGAAATGTTACTCAAACTGTACTTATATTAACTGTACTATATTCTTTAGTATGTTCTATATGTTCTATTAGATTTAATTTGAATATTTTCTTCTGCATTATTTTGTCTGTAAAAATATCCGTTACGATTTTTTTTATAAATATTTTTTTTTGTTTTTTTTTGCACCAATTGCATACATTGATCGTTGTGTTTAATTTGAATGTATTCCGTAGCGAAGTACGGGTATTCAGCTAGTATATATATAAAACAGTTCCGTAACTGACTGACTGACTGAGTGACAGATAACGCACAGACCAAACCGCTGGACCTAAAGGACTGAAATTTTGTATAGCGATTCTTCTTATTGTGTAGGGGTGCACTAAGAAAGATTTTTGAAAAATTCTTCTTAGATTTTTTAAAATTAAATTTTTAAGCTGTTTTTGTAACTTTTTAAAGTTTGCATTTTAAATAATAATTTTAGGGTAATAAAATTTATATCACTAGAAAGATTTTAAATATTCCTTTAAAATGAAACTTTTTCGAATATTTACCTCCATTTTCTGATTTTTGGTGAATTTTTAAAGATTAATTTTTAGAATTTAATTTATTATATGCTGATCACATGGTTACTTTTCTTTTTGTACTACTTTAAATTAATTTTGCGTCACGGGCATAACAACGAAATAAACTGACAAAAAAATATTTAAATACGGTAAAAGATAAAATTTAACCACTAGACTAATTGAGATGGAAGTTTTCTAAGTATTTAATTCAAAATAGTATGTTTTATGGTTATTAAACAGGCAAATTAATTGCATGCATTGACCGTTGTATTTAATTTGAATAATTTCTTCTACATTTTTTTGTCTGTAAAAATATCCGTTGCGATTTTTTTATACATACACACACACACACACACACATATATATATATATATATATATATATATATATATATATATTATTTTTTTGGCGTTAATTGCATACATTGACCATTGTATTTAATTTTAATGTACTCCATAGTGAAGCACGGGTACTCAGCTAGTCTTTAATAAATGTTGTGACGCATGGTGACTGAAAGATCGTAACTGTATTAATCAGGTTAGTTTCCTTCCCAGACTGCAAATCATATCACTGGCAGATGACAACGTCTCGTTTCAAAAAGTAGCTCCTCGTTCAAACAATTCCTCTGTCTTGGAGAACAATCTCCCAATTTTAACCCTGAAAATCTTCATCTCTGACTCTCCTTGCCCTCCCACTTCACCTCTCAACCTGGTTGATAAACCTACTTTCCTTGCTTTAAAAAAAACTCTTCTCCGCAAACAGCTGTTAATCTGAAAATTTTCCCAGAAAAACTTACAAATCTAACCTTACGCGGCAATCAGGTGCTGGAGAACCTTCTTCCAGCTCTTTCAATTTCTGTTTCGCGTGTCACCTGGTTGGTTGCGCGCATCTGGCACCCTCTAATGGTGTCTCTGATTTATTTTAATTTTCGACCCGAGTTCGCCTTTGCTAATAGAAAAACAAACGAAACTCGATACTATGTAAATCGTTATTTAAATTGTATCAAGATTTCGTGATTTTCAGTGAATATGTAAACGAGCTGGGTTTTTTAAAATAGAAATAGGCATCAACTACCGATGAAGAAGGAACTAATTTCATTTTAAAATAAAGAACTTATCGAGGTACCAAAATTGCTACTTTAGTAACAAAATTAATTCGTCACATTATTTTGCAAAATACAAAAATATCCTGTTCAGAATATATTTACTACAAACCAAAGTTAGTATTAACTTCATTTTTAAAAAAAAAACTCTTAACTTTTCAGCTGTAGTAAGTAGACGAGACGATTATCTCAATACGAAAAAAATATAAATAAAAAATAAAAGTATTCGATATATATTATGAGTTAAATATCTGACTTAGTGCTGATAGTTTTGAAAAGCATTATGTAGATGGTTAAGTCTGATTTCTTAACTCCCTTTTAAAAATGACCTTTATTCTCACCAAAATTAAATTCTAAGAATTATCTAACGCAAGCCGTACGATTTCCTTTTAAAAGCAGGGACCTATAACCCAGCATAATTTTTCGAGCGTTAAAGATTCTATTTTATTTCGATGAAGCTATAAAAGTAATGTATTCATTACTCAAATTGATTTTATAAATCTCATGATAAGTCAGTTCATCTGTTTCATATTTATTATTATTTTTCCCACATAATTTACCCTACGTACAGACCTTCCCTTCTATTTCCCTACAGTGTTTACCCTACGTAAGCTAATTAATTCCTGTGGTATACGTTATTCTATATTAATCCGTGGAGGAAAACTTTTTATGCATAGGCTGTGCAAACAAATGATCTAAGATTCTTAATACTATATGGTTAGATTGTTTGATTATCGAGCAATTATTATCATATATAAAACACACACATGCACAATTTTATATACTAATGTGAGTTTGAACCTCATAAATAAAGTGAGAATTCCTTGTTTGTTCAGTGTGCTTGTACTTCCGCAAAGACAGTTTCAGAAGCAATACCCTTCATAGTTTCCTCTTTTGTGCGTATATAACAATATTTTCGTAAAGCCCGTATGAAACTTAGAGCTTGTTGAAATACTTGTTGAACAAAATTGCGTTTGCGCTCAAAATCTCTGGTTTTTCCAGCACGAACTTACATAAGAGATGTCTGTAGCTCTAGTTTTAATTTCAAAATCTTGAGGAGTATTCTTATTCTCTAGTAAATTTAAAAGAGTTTTCAATTTTATTACACCCATAATTTTTTTTGTTTACATTAGATTTGAGCTCTTATTATATAATTTGTATTAGTTCCTAATAAAATAAATTATCTATTACTCTTGCTTTCAAATTAAATAAAATTTTATGCCATTATGATTATATCTTTGAGAAGAACTCTTTATATGAAAGAAATTTAACGTCAAATATCCTTCTTGCTTTTATGGGGGTGAGAATTTCTTTTAGTAAAATTAATCTGTTGTATTTAATTTTAAGATATAGGGAAATGGCAACATATATTACTACAGAAATTTTTTTTTAAAGAAAATTACAAATTTTTTTTTTGAAGTAGGTATAAATTTCTAAAGGCCTTAATGCAGCCTTTCAATTATTTTAAAATTCTAAATTTGATAGGACTTAACAACAAACATTTTATAAAGGAATTGTTATTACACCGAAAGTTACAATTACAGCAAATTGCTTTTAAAATAAAGAATATACCCTCACATCCCACGGTACGACAATTATTTAATATTTGACATATTTTATTATAGGGCTATCGTTGTTGTCACAAAAGGAAATTAATGAAAATGACACAGGAAAAACATTAGATTCTTCGAACAGAAAAGTTATAAAAGAATTTAGTAAGACTTTCAGAGAAAAATCTTACCACAGATTTAAAATACACCACAGATCATCACCACAGATTGAAAATAAAATTGATTTATATTTTGAAAAAATCGGCTACTATGTAACTTTTTTTTTCAAAATAAATTACGTATCCTTAGTTTTATATGACTCATGCTGACACACACTTAACACTTAAAACGTTTTTCTCTTCTTGTCATTACCTAGTCACCTGTAAACAGATTAATTCTTCTAGTTCTCCCTTTTGTAGAATCAAAATTAGTTTTTTTGTACTCATTACATAAATTAAATTAAGTGCTTTTCTTGCTTTAGGCAATTCAGCTGCTGCATGAAATTTACAAAAATTTCTTTAAATTATCGATTTTTCAACATCTATAAGTCTTTATCAGCTGACATACTGAGTTAAAAAAAGTAAGTTACTTTTCAAAGTAAGGTATGTATGATGTCAGAATACGCAAACATATCTGATTACTATAATATGCATCAAAATAGATCCCTAAACAAAACATGAGCCCCAAACTTCAAATACAAAACAAATATTAATTATTTGTAGATTGTTTCTCAGCGTTTCAGAGAAAAACCTACTAATAGTCGAATTTTAGCATACAAGTTATACAGCTTTAACAAATGTTAAAGCGCGTACTCGAGACCTCTAACAACCTTGCTTTCTCACCTTGAAATATCTGTCTCATTTCACCATCTGAACATAGTACTACTCAGGTTTTTCGGGTTTTTTTTCCCCTTGAAAATTCAACTGTTCAGGCAGCTGTTAATCTCCTCTTTTCCCAGAAAAATTTAGAATATACCTTACGCGGTTATCAGGTGCGATGGTTTAAAACACTGTGCATTCGGAGTGCGTCGCACGCGTCACCTGGTACGGCATCTGGCGACAGCTGATGCTTCTGCAGCATGCGGACGTTCGATCAAGATCGAAGAACGTTTGTACTAATGCCCCAAGAGTTATAATTAGGGCGCATTTGTTTATCTGATTGGTTTGCCTCCCAGGGGGGAAAACGAAAATCGTAAAAAATTCAACCCTTACGTAATCTTCACTTTATACTGCGTTCGTTACGATGATTTTTTATTTTTATTTTTTTTACTGAGATAAACAGGAAGTTAAACAGATGGGGACTAGTAAGGAAATTATTAGGAGTTAATGCTTTACTATATTGGCTCAGAAATTTGGAAAAAAGAAATTCACAAGTAATTCGTATATTATACGCAGGAAGAGATAAGAGGAGAAGAAAATATAGAGGTCAATTTTTTTTCTATGGCATTAATAAATGCGGATATGCATGTGAGGATGCTTATGTTTTCCTGTACCTGAATGCATAAACATATGTTTATATTAAAAGAGTCTGTTTTTTATCGTACATAATCTAAAAAGCCTATGAGCATAAATTTTTCTTACATCATGAGTGAAGAGGTACCCACTCACATAATTATATGTATCTACATACATACAGATGTTGAGAGTGATACCCCAAAACTGAAAAGAATCCGTAAGAATTTAAAAGTCTAATGATAATACTTTCAATTTCCGTGGTGTTCATTTCAGTTTTGAAATTCCAAATTACTTGTTTATAGATACACATTTACACACTTATATATATATATATATATATATATATATATATATATATATATATATATATATATATATATATATTGCTGGCTCACCTAAATGATGCTCACATAATAAAATAGCCAGCAAAACTTCGCGGATCTTTATGAGTCAAGAGGTACCTATGGGGTCAGAACAAGGGTAGAAGAAAGGTCAGAAGAAGTATCTACCGTCAGAAGACAAGTGCCTTCGGCACTGAATAAAATTTAAAATAATACACACACACACACACACACACACACACACACACACACACACATACATATATAAATATAGTACTGTCTATATATATAGTATCTATATATATATATATATAGTATCTATCTATATATATATAGTACTGTACTGGAGTTTGGAGTACAGAGGTAAGTTTGTTGCATTTAGATAAACACCCATCTGTTCATTAAATAAATGTGTGAATTTATTTGAATATTATGAATTTCATGTTTTTGAAACTCGAAGATCAGCTTTAGTTATAACAGTAAATATATATATGTATATATATATATATATATATATATATATATATATATATATATATATATATATATATATTACAGATCAAATTTCTGTGGACTCTATTTAAACTAATTAAATTCTAAACTTAGATTTTACACGAAAGATTAAAAACTTTTAAAAGATTTGATTTTTGAAATTTTCAAATAATGTTTCCCAGTTTTAATAAAGAACGGGAAATTTCGTACATCGTAGACTAAATTTTAAAGTGCTTTTTGCATTCTGTATATATTAAGAGCAATTTTGTAACCTGTTGCCAAATCAGTCGGATAAAATTGATTTAGAAAATATTTATTAATTTCAAACTCACTCTACACTTTAAAAATATTTTGTTAAGCATTTTCAATATTCCTCCACCGGCTGAAATAAACAATGGAAAGGGTTCAACGATATGTCAGGTATTTTCCATTTTTCTCAAAAAAAATTTTTTTTTTTACCCCCTCAAAACCTGAAAAATTCCACCGACTTCACCAAAAAATCAGGTGAGAAATTCAATATCCCTACATTTCCACACACTGTAGAAGGAACCCCTTAGAAAGAAAATCCACGCCAGCGTCACCTGGCCCCCCTCCCCGAACGACATCTGCGTAAGCTACCTCCTTAGAACGAACCAGCTAACTCGGAAGGGTTCAGTACGAAATCTGCCTTTCGAGGGCCCGACTCGGACCGGAAGTCGCGTACAGGCGCCAGCTGGCTTCTTTTCAAGGCAGATGGTGATGAAACTTGTACCCTCACTCACACACCACCGGTTGGTTTGCAGCGATCACCTTGCTCTCGCGCTGCCGAGTCTTCTTCCATCTTTGCACAGATCAGGGAGACGTCATCTCACCCCCTCCCCTCCCCCCTCTCAACGCGTGACGTCACAGAAAGTTGTGAATGAGTTGCGTAAGGCGACTCGCGCGCCGCCTGACTCGTGGAGTACTACGCAATGATGTAATAGTGGTCGTAGGGTTTTTCTTTTTTTTTTTTTTTAATCGGGGGGTTTTTCAGGGGAAAGTGGGTGCGACGCATCATAATTTTACACTTCCTTTGGAATAAGGTGAATTAGGAGATATATACTACGATAATGATGTTCCCTGACTTGATTATTAAATAAAGAGAATCTATTTTTATACCATTTGCACATTTCGTAATGCGTATTCGTCCCACGTGTTAATCAATTATTTTTGCATGAATAGAATTGCTTTAGAATGTAGAAGACAGAATAAAGTTTCAGTCTCCCTGGCAATGGAATAATATATCTTCAGATTTCCCGACAATTTATTCGCTACGATATTTTTATGACGACAAATTTTGTGAAACGTAAATTAATGTGAATATTATTATTTCTCGAACTTCCAGTAATTCAATTTTTCATTCAACGTTAGTATTTTTATGCTGAAAGAGAATAATTTTTATTTGTATTACTTTTATTAGATTGATAAATATGCTTATTTTGAATGGGAATAAATATGCTTATTTGAATGCGAAACACCCAATTTCCACTAGAAGTCCAAATGGCATATTGGTTTTCGATAGACGTGATCATTCATCTACAGAAATAAGTGTATACATAAGGGACCCTTTCATTTTATTTTAAGGATTTTGTATTGTATAAATCGATAGCGTTTGTAATCGTTTGTATCGAATGCAGTTTTTGTCTACAGTGGGGTTTTCTCAAGTAATGTTCTTCATAGATAGGTCATTGGGGACAAGGGCGAGTATTCCTGCATAGACCTGAATCTACCAAATCTACGAAGCACATGAATGCACTATTTCTAAACTGGTATAAAATAATAATTCAGAGAATTTTTTAACTCCTAAATAACTCCTAAAAGTAATTATAATGAACTGAAAAAATGATGAGCATACAATATCTTCTTGTTATAATATTTGAAGTGCTGGATCATAATATTCAGTTTTAAATATGCTCTGTAGGCAAACCAAAATATCAGAGTTTGGTTAGTTACAACAATCAGTAGGCTACCAGTACTTATAATTCCTATACTGTACATAAATTTTGGGCTTCTAGGATTTTTTGGGCTTCAATAGACTACGATGTTCATTTTTCATTTCAAGATTGGTACAGGTTAAAATTTCTAAACTACGCTCAAAGGCAATGAAGAGGAAAAAATAGAGTAAATACTGTTCTAATAAAACAGGGTGACTCATCTGGACACATCATGATTATATTAATCTTTTTCCTTGAGGGGTGGGATAGCATGCATCCCAAGAATACGAGCTCAAGAATGAATATATACATAAACACACACACATATATATATATATATGCATATGTATATATATATATATATATATATATATATATATATATATATATATATATATATATATATATTTATATATTTATATATATATATATATATAACCCCCTTAATGGTCATTCTTACAAAGGGGGTATGGAATTTACAGTTCTAAAGAGAGAATCGGAAAAATGGCCCCGTAAGCTAAAGGTTAATAAAAATAAGAGGCTTTGCTTAACAAAAACAATTCCACTTTTTTACTCATTTCAGAAATATTTATTTGGAAATACAGTGTAAATTTATTCTCGGCGCAAAATGGGATAAAAGGCCAAAATTTTGTAAAACCGGGTAAATGTCATCTCGCCTACCCCGACTCAACAGGTTTACGGCAAAAACATTACAATCCTTCATTTGCATAGCATCCACCAGCCCTTCGACACCAGACGACAGCTTTTTACCCATTTTTTTAAAAATTTCACCGATTCCACAATCAGCACAAGGTGTAATACTTCTCTCAGGTGAAAAATCTCCTGCCCAAAAAATTAAAATCCTCTCCCCGAGGAAAGGCAGATGCCTTGCCAGAATAGATCCCCGAACCTAATACCGCCACTCTGCGAGAAGCACTCTTTTGTTTTCCCTTAGTCCTCCCTCCTTAGCAGGTCCTAATATCAGAAAACATCTGGTCCAAGAGCAAACCAGGTGCCCCGGCATCTCTCCACAGCGAAATCGTGTGCGCCTGCCCCTTAAGGTTCTACGTCCCCTTCGGAGAGTCGCTTCTTCTTCTTTTTGCTGCCACCGCATTCGAAGAAGTTTCCGGTTCCGCCGAAGTCTCTCGCTTTTGCTAACAGCTGGTACCTATGAGAAAAACCGATTTGAGTTACTTGCTTCTTGGGCTGTTTCCTCTTTTCTCGGGCGCTTTTACTTGGGAGATTTTTATCCGGGCTTTTCTCTGCGCTGTCCCATAAAAATTGTGAGAGCCGGGAATGAGCATTTTGGATGTGGCGAACTGAATAAATTGGGGCGAAACACAAGTTGCTTAGTGGAGAGAGGAAGGTAGAAAATATAACAGCCCCAGGAAACGCGTTGATTTCCTCGGGATTGCACTGCAGGGAGAGATGGCCCCGAGTATCTGGTCACAGACACACGCTGGTATATAATGGCGTTTATATCTACTAGTAGGTCCTGAAGACCAGGAAATACGTTAGGGATTCCTATTGGTTTCGTTTTCTCAATGATTTATCTACACTCACACATAAACACATATTCATGCACACACACACAGTTAAAGAGAAAGAAGGAGTATTAAAATCAACAGTGGATAGTGACCGCTTCGATCTAAAATATTCCAATATACTAAACAGCTAAAAATGGAGTAAAGATCTTTCAGTCAACCATGACAATCATTTGATGGGTGTGCTCGGAAAACGTGGGTAGTACAAAAATAGCCCTCTATACTAAAAATTTAGCTAAAATAACTACACAAAAAAATCTCTAAACTTTCATTTTTTCCCTAGAAATATCTATTATATCTCATTATATTCTAGAATATTTCGCATTCTTCTGGATTGTTGGTATTTTATATCTCCCCCTTTTGTTTGTCAGGCACAGATATTCTATTCGGACATTTATTATTTAGAGTTAATATATATTATAGACATCTATGTATACGTGTTTTCGTGGGCACATATAGTATGAAATAATATTGAAATAATATATAAACATTGAAGAAAGTTCTTAGCTACCATTTATTTCAATGGCCGGTTTACGCCCGTTTTGGCTTTAAATTCATTTATTATGTGTGTAGTTATAAGTAATGTTTGCAGGTAAACATGCATGTATGTAAGTGGACAAAAGCGTAGAATGCCTGCACTTAGAGGTTTTTGTTGGCAGGTCCAGATTAAGACAGTCTTAGATTCTAGGCACTGATCTTTTAGGTACCTCAGGTTTATCAATATATCAGCTTTTCAAGGTTTCTTGGAAGAAATATAATAATATTGCACATTTGTTCTTATCAGTCCATACTAAAGGGGAAAAAATAACTAAAATCGATTTTATTTTATATATATAATGATTAAACATGGACATAGGAGGACTTTGTAACCGCTTGAGCACTTAGGTTCAAACCTTATGGGTAATCAGAACCTGTTAATGGGAATGAATCATCAAATAAAACCTAGAGCCTATAAGTAAGATGTCAGATGTCTGTTGGGTTTATTAATTGGTTCTTCGCAAGTTTTCACTTCTTAGTGGTGTTGAGGCTTCATTCCCAATTTCAACTACATGGTTTCTCTATTTTTTGGCAAATTATACAATATGAAACTAAGGAAGATATTTTGCATAAATTCAAAATTCATAAATTTTATAGGGAAGTGTAGTTGACCCAATTATCGTGTGTGTGTGTGTGTATGTGCATGTATATAAAGGGAAAACCAGGTCAACAACAAACCTTAACCTACTCAAGTTACAAGGATTTTACAATAATTGTAGAATTAGATATAAGAACTTAATAAAAGAGCATTTTGCTTTTATAAACATTATAAATGAAAAAAATTGTTTCAGTAGAATATATTAAAGTACATTTTTTTCCAAAAGGCTCAAAGTCATGATTAAGAAACGAGTTAGAAACTAAATTATTTTTACAAAAATTGTTCTTTCGTCTTTCACATAAAAGTAATAATACTAGAAAAATATTTGAATTGCATTCATGGAATTACATTTTTTTTTTTTTATGGCATGCACACATATTTCTAGCACTTTGTTTGCCCTGCATGGCCAAAGTACATAAATTCCGCTCAAACTTATTTCCTATCAAACACTAATCTTCTTAAAGATTTAAGTTTAGAATAATTTTCTTTGATATATAATATGATTAAAATGTAATTTTCTAAAACATCGATATGTCATATTTGGGTTTGCCTATAAAAATATCGGATAAGATGATTTGTATGCTGATGTTTTCTCTAGAGCATATGATGTCAAACAAGTTATGTATAGACAGCAAATAGATAATATTTTTGAGAATATAGTCCAGAAAATAGATATTTTGTTTCAGAGCAGATTCATTGGTGCATTCCTCTTTTCTATCGCATTGATAGAAACTTTTATGACTGAATAAAGATAAAGTGGCAAAGAGTAATTTAACCAGAAAATATTTTCTTATCAAAACTTCCTAGCCCTTTCTTCAACGAAAAATATGCCTTGAAACATTACTTTAACAACTGTGAATTTTAATTGAAGTCTACGAATTTGAAATATTATCTTTAGTATTTAATAATTAAAAAAATGAAATAAGAAATTTTTAACATTGAATATTTCCAAGAAAGACAGCTGCAGGAGAAAAAAAAGTGTGGTATAGGGGGAAAAAAAGGAAGAACTCATTCCACTAAACAACCTGCATCCCATAATCAGCGGACAACGCCATCTATCGCAAACTAACTACATTAGTCTAGTTAAGTGGCAATATATTCTCTAGCAGTGGAAAAGCGACCATGGAACTACACCTGCGCCATCTACTTACGATGATCCGAACTACATTTAGGACGCTTAAATATATATAAAAGAATACTATTAAGTGGGATGATCATTTAACATTTAAAATTTCGACAGCGTGTTTGTTCCTTATTCAGTTTTATTTCTTAATATAATTTTCTTTAAATATTAGAAATAAATTACTGCAAAGGTTTATTATTATTTTTATTTTTAAGATTTGACAATTTTTAAGTATTAAAGGGACCCACAGATGAAACATAATAGTCACATTTAATTTAGATTTAAATTTAATTCACTGCTTTTCAACACAATTGCTGAGCGTTTAATTGGGATAATATAAGAACTTGCGCAAAACTGTATTTATACAGAATGAAATTAGCTAATAAGAGATTTTAAATGAAATCGATAAGTGATTTAAGTAGGGTTTAGCTAAAATAATTACACAAATTTCATATACTTTCAATTTTTATTTTCTTGAAAAAGTCTATTACATTTAATTATATTCTATTAAAGTTAGCATTCTTCCAGGCTACTGGCATTTTATAGCCAACTTTTTTGTTATTCTCACTTGATTTGTTATGGGAAATTTATTTTAGAAATAGAAGAAGATATATATATTAAAATATCAGAAGAAGAAATGAGTAACAGAGGGTTTTTTGTATTACATTTTTAACCAATCTATCTAGGTATACTTCCATCTACCTTACACTTTTACATGATTATTTATCTGATATTGTAGCCAATTTTAGTGCAACTCAATATTATTTTGTAAAATGTAAATAGAGTTTTATACCACTGTCTCATTGCAGGCAATAACAGCTGTAGGAGGTCGTTAAAAAGAAATTTATAAGAAGATATTCTGAGCAATTGAAATGCATTTAAATAATTTCATGACAGAATTTACATAACAGCAAACCGAAAGAATGCAACAAACTCAACTATGGCACGAAAATAAGACTAAAGCATCTACTGTATTACGCTATTACGAAAATCTGTAGTTCTTTTTTGACTGCGAATGGCATCCCGTAAAGTGGGAAGAAAAATTGTTATTTCTGTAGCTAGATTGATTGAAACGTCCTATCATATTTTTCTTAGTTGTTAAAATAAATGAATAAATAAAAATTTACCCCCCCCCCTCCCACTATTTTTGAACTTTCAGTGATGAATATATTCAAAAGCTTTGAAATGTAACTGGACAGAGAACACTCTTAAAGAGATGCAGTAATCATTTCATCTTTGATTTAACTTTTCTTAAACAGCTTAAATCAAAAGACGTAACAAAACATCATGGTATCCTTGTATTGTTCAACGGCATTTCTGCTTTGTAGCTAGTGCTGCAATTATAAAAAGATTCCACGAAACGTGATGTTTTATATTTTTAGAGTCTTTAGAATGAAACAGATGCGGAAGTAATGTGTAGAATGTGCTTGATTCTCTCAGTAAAAACAGTACAGTACAAATGGTACTGATTGTTTGAGGAACATTAAAAACTAATCTTCATTGCGAGAGAACACGAATAGCGTTTGTCTTGATAATTATGTAAATGACTTTTGAGATTTACGACAAAAATGAATTTTCCAAGAAAATTTTAAATGATGACAAGTGAAATGGAGTTTTTTTTTAATCGCTTTAATTTTAAACGAGAGAAAACAGATATAGAGAGAAATCAGTCTTACAACGAGGACTGCAGGTCTGTTCATATGGGGAAGTGATGCTGTCATATGAGTTAAAACTTGTCCACTGAAAGTATCATATTACGTATGCTTTTATGTGCATTACTGTCAGTCTGCTTGTTTATAAATGCTGCAACTCAGAAAAAATTATGTTATGAAAATGTATTGTATACAGTATATTTTTAACTATAGAGACTTTTTTTAAAGTATGAATTGATTTTCCACATTTGCTTTGTGAAAAACTACAACATTTAAAATGTCAATTTAGATATAAAAATTATAAAAATAGGTGACATTTTTATTATAATTTGCTCCAGTCTTGGGGTATACGAAAATTTCGCCAGGTTAAAATGGCGTCCATGGGTTGCAAATTCTAATCCACAACAACACTGACAGATTTTACAAATATGCATCCCGATGACACTATTTTCATGAGATTGATTCGAGAATTTGCAAGCTAAAATTATATAGGATTTTTTTTTGAGTTTTGCAGTCTACTGCTATACTAAAATTACTTAAATATACGAAGCACCATATTGTTCTGTGTTATACTGTACTTTATAAAGTTCAGTAATTATAATGCACTTTAGCACTGTATATGTGTACTGCTTTTTCTACCATTTATGTACTGTATTTCCTAAAAGAGTGTGTGTTTCTGTTAACTTACATTGTACAGCAAGTTATAATATAGCAAAGTCGAGAATTTGCTAGCTAAAATTATATAATTTTGAAGCCTTCTGCTATATTAAAATTACTTATATATGAGGCCCTAATACTGTGCTGTGTTATACTGTACTTTATAAAAATCAATAATAATACCGCAGTTTAGCATTGTATATGTACGCTTCTTCTATTACTGTTTATGTACTGTATTTCCCAAAAGAGTGTGTGTTTGAGTTAACCTACATTGTACAAAGTTTTTATAACTTTGTTTTTATAACAAACGTTTTTTCTGTGAAGTATTATTCTACCTTTTCTTGCGTGTAATACGTATTCAACAATATTAAAAGTTAAGTTTGAGCTAGGAAGTTAGAGATACACTCATGGACAAAAAAATTAGCGCACCAAGAAGGAGTCGTCAAAATGAAACGAAATTTTACATACGTAATGACTACTTTGATATAAGTAAATGATAAGAAAATCAAAGAAAAAGGATAATTTATTTCAGAGAAAAAGGCAAAAGAACGGAGGAGTTAATAATCCGTTGGTCCCCCTCTAGCGCGAATGCACGATGCGATACGATCGGGCATAGAGTCATACAAGTTCTGTATGATGTCTTGAGACATTTCGTTCCATATTTGCTGTAACCTTGCCTCTAGTTCGTTCAAACTCGTGGGATGCCCAACTCGTCGTCCCAAATGATCCCAGATATGCTCGATTGGAGACAAATCTGGGGATCGGGCAGGCCAAGGAAGGGTAGTAACAGTGCGGACACAGTCTTGTGACACCCTTGCCGTATGAGGCCGAGCATTGTCTTGTTGAAAAATGGCTCCTGGGAGCCGTTGCATGAGTGGCAACACATGTGGTTGCAGGATTTCATGAACATACCGCTGGGCTGTCATGGTGCCACGGAACAATACTAGGGGTGACCGTGTATTGTAGGCAATGGCACCCCATACCATCACACCAGCTGTGGGAGCGATGTGTCGCTGTACAGCAAAGGCAGGATTGAAGCGTTCACCACGGGCTCTGCACACACGAACACGATTGTCATCACTGCCGAGATTGAATCTGGATTCGTCGCTAAAGACGACCTGGTTCCATTCCTCTGCAGTCCAGTTTCCTCGTGCGTGGCAATACTCCAAACAGAGGCGTCGATGGGTGGGCGTCAAGGGCAGCACACGTAATGGGCGCCGCGATACCAACTGTCCTTCAGCCAGGCGCCTTCGTATGGTTCGAGAAGACACAGAGGCCCCTAGTGAAGGTGCTACCGGTGCCTGGATGAAGCAGTTGGCTGTACGCGTGCATTTCTTACGATGTGGCGGTCTTCTCGAAGACTGGTCTGTCGAGGGCATCCTGAGCCTGGTCTTCGTGTACATGACATCTCTCAGGTCCACTGGTCCCAACACCTCCTCACAACACAATCAGAACGGCCTAATTGACGAGCTACTCGCCCAGCTGACCACCCAGCTTCCATCATACCGGCGATTCTCCCCCTCTCAAACTGCGACAACTGTTTATATTGTCTTCGAACACGGCGTAATGGCATGTCTATCTCAGCTCTTCCTTTGTAAATGATTCAGCACACTCAAACAAGCTTTGGTTACCTGTTTTATACTCCACAGTGTACGATGTTCAACGCCCTCTACCGGCTATACGTAATGCGCAATCACGCTGCATTTCTAATCATTTGCATATCTCCCCGACATGTACCTTCATTGCAAGTTTCGTTACAATCCCGCAATTATTTCTTGGTGCGCTAATTTTTTTGTCCATGAGTGTATTACCAGAATGCCCCATTTTGGTCGGTTCCTGCTTCCCTAACCCCGGCTAAAGTAAATTATTGGCAGCAATTTTACATTTCATGTCCTTGTTTTAAAACTTTTATTCACCATTTCCGGAAGACTTTTTCCAGAGACATTTTCTACCACAAAGGCTTAGGAAAAAGAGTTACAACCATGAGAAAGGAAATAAATATCCTATAAACATCCTAAACAATACCTAATAAACACTAACATGGATAAATTTTTAATCTAAATCGGTTAACTAATTCCCATTATCGTTAAGCGAATAATACCCCATTAACAAAACACTTTCACGGGGAATAAATTTCTTTAGTGATTAATTGTGATGATATCACTAAAAGGCTGAAGAACTTTTATTCAGTTTATGGCCAAGTTGCGTGCTTCGAGGCACGTCTCGGGTAATTTATAATTGCCCTCTCACTTTCTTACAGTTGTTTTGGTGTAGTTTGGTATTAAGTGGGTATAGATAAGGATCTCATTATGCCTTGATATCATCACGAATTTGTTAAAATCTTTTGCAATGAAAATAATACATACATCAACATTGTTGTTTACGAAATGCTTTGGAAGTATCCAGTTAAAGCAGTTTTGGCACCAGAGCATCAAAATGGCTTCAATAAATATCTTTCGAATTCAAACTGTAAGATGTTTTTGGAGGTCAATGCCGCTGAAATCAGGGTTTTTTAGAATGAATTTTCTTTCACTCCTTCTTCTCTGACAACAACCTTTCAGATTAATCTACACATGCACTCTTAGAGATAGATAAAGCAAATGTTTCTCGATATGATTGCTAATCAGCCTTGTCAAGTTCTCAATAATGATTCTATAGTCTAAGAACACAAATGATCAAAATTTCGAATCACTAGCACCAGTTTTCTGATGAAATTTCTATTTGTTGCCAAATGGGCATCAAATTTTTTTGTGTAATGCTACGCCTTGTGTAAAATATTCAGCGAATTTACTGCTGAATTGATCATCAGAATACAAAGTTGGTATTCTGATTCTTACTTATACTTAAATCTTCATAACAAGCTATTACCGAAAAGTTTTCAATTTGGATACAATTATTACTTTTTAATCGAAAAGCATCCAAAATTATGTCTTAAAATTTTCTCATGTTAATTTTATAATTTTTTTTCTCATGGGCTATTTCCAAAGCTTTTCATCGAATTTTAATTTCATACCTCATTTAATTCTTCCCATTTATCCCCCTCACAAATATTTACCCCTCTAACTTTAAATAAAATAAAATGCTGGATATATGAGATTGGTATACTGTCGTTTGTTATCATTAGCTTATTATTACCAAAATACCTAGGAATGAAAGATCTTCTAAAAGCCAAAGAGGGGCGCCGTATTCCTTGACAAAGCTAAGACACCACCTGGGTAGCCTTGTACACCTGTTCGATCTACTTCTTTAATAAATGAAACCAGAAGCCAGATCTATGAGCAGAAGAACCTAAATATTTCACTATTATTAACACTAAAAAAATATTCGAATTTCTTAAGCAAAATCAGTTTTTTTTTAGAAATTTGGATCGAGCCTTTGTTACTGTTAATAAAAATGAAACAATAGGGATTTTATATCCTAGTATCACGTCTCAGTGGTTGGGGAGCATAATTTCTTATAACCAGAAACCTGACATTTTTATGATGTAATCTGCAGCTTAATTTCCTACTGTTTACTTTCCGAAGATTAAAAAGTATCGTGCGAATACTGTTATGATTTTGCAATTGTAAAGTAATGCATAAACATTTAAACTTCTTTATGCAATGTAAAACACCTTATTATGTTTCTGTTTAGGAATGGTCTTTGCAGTTAACGATGACAAGTTAAAAATTTTGTGTCAAGGTGTCTTAACTCCCTTTAAATTGTTGTTTCGGCCATGCCATGTTTTACGGACCTAAGAGTATGTACTTTGGATTTAATGATTTGCTTAGTTATATAAGTTTTAATGACAGCTATATTAACACACATTTAATCACATGATTTTTTAATCTAACAAAAATCAGCCAGTATTCTTTAGCTGCTAGTGGCATCTAAATTCAATTAAAGTGGTAATTGTTTTCTTTATAACGTAGCTTAGAAATAGCTTTAAAACATCTTGAATAAGTGAACAAATTCGCCTTAAGCCTCTAAAATTGTTTACATAAAACGCAGTTTCACGAACATCATAATTTTCACGGTTTGGATTTATGACGCCGGTGGTTACTTTTTTCACAGCGAGTTTTCTTTAAATAAATTTAACCAGTAACCTCTTTTTTTTTCCAACTCGTTCGAACATCAAACTGAAAACCCTTTTTTTTTTTAATGAGATTCTAATCTAGTCATGTGTATTTTCATCCATTGTTTCCTCTGAGAACAATTACATGTTCCTTTTTTTTATTTATCGCCCTTGTTCCACAGTTCAGAACGCTGACTAGTACTCAGAAAAGAAGAGAATCAACACATTTCAGCATACGATAAGAATTATTAAACTCCAGGTGGCAGCAAAGAAGGAGCAGGCGATTAGAAGCGCTGTTGTTCTTTAAAGAAGGGTGTGTATTTTTTTGCTTACAAAATGCAGCTGTGGGCTACGTGTTACGTTTGAAAATTATTTATTAGGCTTGACTACTTCAACAGGAGCAACGGTTTAGTTTTTATGTTAAAATTCAAAGCCATTTTCTAGCTGCGGGTGAATGCAATAATTCATGTTCATGTAAATGATAATTAAATGCAGAGGATTTGATTGATGATAAACAGCTCACGAACAGGTTGATTCGTTTGTTTTGTACTGTAATACAGAGGCTGTTCACACATTTTTTAGACGATGTATATTGTATTCACAAAACTAAATTACATAAAATTCTTGTGTTTTAAATGTTCTATTTGACATCCCTTATTCTGAACTATCTTTCGACACCACAATTTCCAGGATAATAATGCCCTTTGAAGTGTCAGAAGAGG
Source organism: Dolomedes plantarius (assembly GCA_907164885.2). Classification (NCBI taxonomy): domain Eukaryota; kingdom Metazoa; phylum Arthropoda; class Arachnida; order Araneae; family Dolomedidae; genus Dolomedes; species Dolomedes plantarius. Next base: position 111,229,765 of record OU015497.1, on the reverse strand, counting down.
TATTCTATCCCATTCCTTCTGAACAGCTTTCCAGAGTCCTGTAAGGGTTTTGGGACGACGATTGGATAATGCAGATTTTAAAAGTCCGAAAGCACAAAAATCCATAGGTGATACATCGGGAGATTTAGTAGGGATATCAGTGAAGGGTATGGCCTTGATACCAGTTTTTTGTTCCATTTCTTTTAGGAAATTTACAGTGGATTTTCATGTGTGACTGCTAGCTTTGTCCTGATGGAGTCTCACAGATTGATGGCACTGTGGGTAAAACGATGGTATTTCATTCAGAAAAATTGGCGATAAAATATGTTCCTGATAGTATTTGGAGTTAATCTTGACATTTTTTTCCACTCTCTTTATTTTTAACTTGCCGTTATAAGAAAAACCAGCAACAATCATGAATCCCTTAGAAAAACTTTCTTTCGATTCTTTGAACCATGTACTTAAAATTTTTTCTCCGCTTTTATGATAATAAATGTCTCTTTTTTTGTTGCAGTCATTGAAATACACCCATGATTCATGTATTGTGACAATCGTTTTCCATTTTTCTTTGGATAAGTGTTTCTCATATAGAATTCTGCAGCGTGTCCTGCGTTCAGCAATATGATTTGGAAGAAGACGATGCACATTGCTTTTTTTCGCTTTCTTAAGATTTAAATCTACGTTTATCATTTTGTTTACAGTGTACACCGAGCATTTTAATGATTTTGCAACTGTCCTTTGACTAGGGGGATTTTCTTTTAACATTAAACAACGTACCTTTGCAATATTCGAAGATGTCCGTTTATTCCTTGGATACTTGTTTGGAATTTTTGTCCCACTTGAGGCTCCAATTTGACGTTTTTTTTCCTTTCTTGTTGACGATATTACCTATCGACGCTTTAGATATCACAAAACCATGACTCTCACATCGTTTTTGGATAACGGAGTATGCATATTTCTCTTCGGAAAGAGCATAAATGTAGCCTTCGAACCACTGCTTTGTTAAAAACGCCATTTTGAATAAAAACAAAACTTTCAAGCCGCAGACGATAATTTTGACTTTTAAAAACATAGTACAATTGCAATTATTTCTTTTGCAGCAGACGATTTTTTATTACCGCTTACCAAAATCGTCTAAAAAATGTGCGAACAGCCTCTGTAGTGAAAATATCCAAGTTATAGAGAAACAAGATGCGCTGTGGATTTGCGAGTATTGACCTAGAAAAACAACAAAAAAAAGTTATGTTTAATATACTAATATCCAAAATTAGCAAATAATTAATAAAAATTATTAAAATTTATATAATATTAAAAATAATTATAATATTAATTTAAATATCAAAAATATTAAAATTAATAAATTATGGAAAGAATTCAAATTATAACATTTCCTCACACCGACTGACTGATCTTGTCTTGTGGTAAGGACGCTGGATTTTTGGTCCAGAAGCGCGCGTTCAATCCCAATACTGGCAGAGACAGTCATTGCTTCGGTGCTCGACCGTTGGACAGAAAACTGGTTGACTGATAAGGATATGGATGCTCTGAATCAAATTTCTCTCATAATGTTACTGGTGAAGTTTGAGTTAGATCTTCCTTTAGTTAAACAGTGTGATGATTTATAATTTGCTGAGCGCAACCTTGGTTCGGTCGTAAGTAATCTTTACGTTTCGATAGTAAGGGTCTGTTAACTCAGAATCCGTCAGCGACAGCGTTACTCGCGTTGACATATCTTAAACCAATCACAGACCTTAACAATTTCGCGGATAATCGTTTGAAGGTTTGTAATTGGTTTAAAATATGTTAATACGACTAACACACTGATGGATTCTATGTGAACAGGCCTTAATACATGGTTCTTTGCAAAGTTCTGTAATTTAAGAGCTCTGACTATTATCAGTTTGATTTTATCAAGATAAGTCTCCGGCTGTGTTAGATAAGTCTAAAACGAAACCATTTGAAACGTGATTTTCCAGGCATTGCGACACCTTTCTCATTCTTCCCACGTCTAATTCTTTCTTTCCTTAGCTAACTGGAGACATTTTGCTTTATCGTCAGCGGATAGCAATATTTTAGATTTTTCTGGGTCTGCTTTTGGTATGTTGACAGACGGACTGTCATACTTTATTGGCCATAGAGATTTTTGTCTAACTTGACAGATTGTTGCTTATATGTTTACATAACAAGTTGGGCTAAGGTGAAGTATACAACAGCAGTTTACATCCACAGGCCTTCTGTTTACACCTGGCCTTTTATCAGGTGTTTTTACCTATGTAAGTTATTACTTTTATCCTTGTAGAATGACAGATGAGCCGTTAATAGCCCGAACATATTTTGCAGCCACCGTTTTTAATGGATTCGAACTTAAGGTGCTGAACAGAGATTGGAGGAACTCTCATTTTTTTGGATTTAATGCCCCTTTCTATTTGACTCTATTTCAGACGCAACCAAGCATTTGCACAAAACTTGCATGATTTTTTTAATGTATTTTCTCACGATACTGAATTTTTTAACATTATGATAACTCATATGATTACACACGTCCTTTACTGTTCTTTATGAAGATCGGGAGCCACTGAAATGACCATCAGCCATAATCGGAACCGAACTCGGGTCTTTATATCTTCAGGCCGATTCTTTGCAACTGAATTACCTCGGCAATTTGCTGAACTTTCAATTTTCTAACATTATTTCTTATAATTAATTCACAAAAAATTTTTAAAAAAATTTCAGGTAGTCTCTTCTAACGAAACTGCCGCGGGTTATTAATGTAGGAATACTTATCGTTGCTTACCTCTTTTGTATGTATATATGTATGTATGTGTTATGTATATATCTATCTATCTATCTATCTATCTATCTATCTATCTATATATATATATATATATATATATATATATATATAAATATATATACAGTGAAACCCCGATTTTGCGCTTTTCTTGGGACCAGCGGTAAAAAACGTACGAAACGGGAAACGTAAAATCGAGGTTAAAAAAAATCTAAGCATATTATTCAAAAATTGACACTTACCGGATGAACTATTGGAAAAAAGTGTAATCTTTACTCGTTTTGTGCTTTTAGATACAATTTCTACAACAGCACGTTCCATACTAACAGTTTGTTGCAAATTTGCTTCTTGGTTTACATGTTGGGATATTTTAACATAATCGGTATAGGCAATTTTCACGGACCAGCAGAAAATGACGTAGGAAGTGGGATAACGTACGAAACGGACAACGTAAAATCGGGGTTCTACTGTATATGTCAAAATTTTGACGCATTTTGGTACTTTTCTGTTTAACTGCTTACTGCTTGCCCAAGCGATGCAGACTGGGTTTGGCGCGCTGCCAAAATTATAACTCGCGACGTAGGACATCTGAAATTTTGTTTTCCGAAGGACCGTTATGGAGGAACGTAAACCTACGTTAAATAGTGCGTATATATTTCTTTTCGTTAACTAAGTAGATGCAAAAATTTATTTAAAAGTATACGTCATAAGTCAACATGTATATAACGGTATGTAAAGGATGTACCGTATTTTTTGGACCAAAAGGCGCACCTCAAATTTATAGGAGAACTTTTAGAAAAGAATATTTTGTATTTTGTTAGGTATAGAAAGGTAGTTTCAATTTCTTACTTTATAAAGATAAAAAATATATATAATAAATATTATATATATAATAAATATGCATAATACTAGCTGAGTAACCGCGCTTCACTACGGCGTATATTTTAGGATAATTACAATGAAAATCGCAACGGATATTTTTATTGACAAAATAATGTAGAAGAAAACATTATAATTAAATCTAATAGAACATACTAAAGAATATAGTATAGTTAATATAGTACAGTTTGAGGAACATTTTCCCCGTCAATAATCAAAATTTCATCAAGCCGTTTTTGACGAGATCCGCACAAAGAAGAGACGCCGAGAATAGTCGCAGAGAATACGATTTCCACACAAACGTATTGGAGTGTCCCAATTTACCCCCTTTGGAATGGAATTTCAAAAAATCTTTTCTTAGTGGCTATCCATGTCGTTATAGAAATGCACTGTCAAAATTTCAGCCTTTTAAGTCCAGCGGTTTTGTCTATGAGAGGTCTGTCAGTCAGTCACGGAACTGTTTTATATATAGGTTTAATTTAATATCCATAAAACATACTAATTTGAATTAAATTCTTAAAAAACTTCCATCACAGTTAGTCTAGTGCAGTGGTTCTCAAACTTTATACAGTCTGAGCGCACTTACAATACTACAGATACTTGCTGGCGCACTTACAATACTACAGATACTTGCTGGCGCAAAGTATACAAAATAGGACTAATATGTTGTAATTTGGTGCAAATCTGTTCAAATAGGCGTGATTTAACTGGTCTTGTTTTAATAAAGTTCACCATTTTAACAACTTGATCTAAGAGCTCTCTTAAATCCTCTCCCAATGTTCTTGACATCAAGGCCTCTCTATGAAGGAAGCAATGAGTCACAATAACATTTTCGTTTTGTTCCTTTATAAAAGATACAAGACCCTTGTTGCAGCCTATCATAGAAAGAGCTCCATCTGTGCAAATGCCTACACATGATTTCCACGATAACTGCCATTTAACAAGGTAGTTATTCAGGATGTTAAAAGTGTCCTCACCTTTTGTAGTCAGACTTAATTCTTTGCAAAAAAGAAACTGATTTGTTATTTGATTTTCGTTAATAAAACGAATGAATGCTATGCGTTGCGCCTTGTTGGTAATGTCGGTTGACTCGTCAACTTGCAGTGCAAAATCAGAACACTGGAGTTAATTACCACATACATTTTTCTCAATACCAGAAGACATTTCCAAAATACGCCTGTTAACAGTATCATTGGACAGAGGTATCTTGCTTATTTCATAGCTGCTTCATTTCCTAACATTGTACTGACAATCTTTTGGACTTCATATTTTGTACGATCAGTTCTGAGACTTGGTAAGAAGCAATTGGTTAAAAAACTTATCCATTTTTATGGGGGAATTATTTTTAACAAAGTCAATTATATCAACGGTAGTTATTCTGAAAGTTTTAAAAGGCACAGGACGTTTACTCTTGACGGCAGTTCACAAGACACGACACGCCCACTCACCAACGCCTGTTACGCAACACTGCCAGTTGCCACGTGATGAAAGCTAGTGCCGGTGTTAACATGCCGTTCCAGCCACGTTTGTTACGTATTTTAAACGCGTAAAAAAATTTCGGATCAGAAGCTAGTTGCAAGAAAAGTAACTTATAACTATCATAATAATGTCGCAACGAAACAAGCCGAGTTTTCGTAAAGAAATGGTATAATATAGTAACTTAGTATATATTTGCTTTTCATATCTTGATAGATTTTTAGGAATACAACGGAGCGCACCTGGAAAAGCTCTGGGGCGCACCAGTGCGCCTGGGCGCACAGTTTGAGAACCACTGGTCTAGTGGTTGAATTTTATCTTTTACTGTATTTAAATATTTTTTGTCAATTTATTTCGTTGTTATGCACATGACGCAACATTAATTTGATGTATCACAAAAAGGAAAGAAATCTCGTGATCAGCATTTAATATATTAAATTCCAAAAATTAATCTTTAAAAATTTGCCAAAAATCAAAAAATAGAGGTAAATATTCGAAAAAGATTTCATTTTAAAGAATTTTGTATGATCTTTCTCGTGATATAAATTTTATAACCCTCAAATTATTATTTTAAATGCAAATTAAAAATTTTTTTTACAAAAACAGCTTAAAAATTTAATTTTTAAAATTTAAGAAGAATTTTTCAAAAAATTTTCTTAGTGCACCCCTACACTATAAGAAGAATCTCCATAAACAATTTCAGCCCTTTAGATCCAGCTGTTTGGTCTGTGTGTTGTATGTCAGTCAGTGAGTCAGTCAGTGATATATATATATATATATATATATATATATATATATATATATATATATATATATGTATATATATAATAAAATATTCATTTTATTTTAATGTTACCTTTGAGCCATAAGATGCAGCCCAATTTTAACTCGATTTTTTTTATCTAAAATAGAGCGTCTTACGGTTTGAAATATACGGTACGCTGTATCATAGAGCTTAAAAAATTAGTTTTTGGGATCTCATGAACTAGTTAATGCCTCGAGTGACTTCCCAGGAACTTACTGCGAAATGACAAAATATCGACGTAAGGACTTTTCATGTGCACATTTCACTGCAGTAAAACCTCGTTTATTCGGACAAACTGGGACCATAGGCAAACTGGACAATCGAAAATCTGGATAATCCAGGTAATATGGGTAATAAACAAAACACATTTCTTAACCCAGACTTACCATTTATTACGATAAAAACTTATATTTTGTAACAAAATTCCATAGTATTGTTTACAAGACATTAAAAAATATAAAATAACTTTTCACATCATTTCTTGATAGAGAAATAGTAAATCTAGTAAAGCTTTCTTAAACGCAACAAAAATCATTTTATTACCATAACTTATTGTACATTCTATGCAGGAACAGTACATTGAATCAAACTAAAACGCGAATATTTGGCGTATTTGTAGTCACGTTCTTGCTATCATAAGTTAAAAATTATGATCTAATGTGAACATTAAATAAAAATAATGACTACAAATCTGATCCGGATTATCCGGAAATTCGGATCAACGAGGACCGGATAAACGAGGTTTCACTGTATATTATCCATGACCAACCGATTCCAGTCACAAACCTTTTGTTTATCCCCAATATTTTACGAGCCACAGTGTTAGTATATCATCGCCAGATCCAATAATTGCTGATATACGTTCTTTTTTTAACGCAAGTGTTTTTTTTTTTCAACACAGTTAACGAACCTCCGTCTTAGATTTAAGAAAGCTTACGACTTCGGAAAAAAAAAATATGGTTCCGATCAAAGCCTCTTTCCCCAACAATAAATTTCGATGCAATGTTTTGCAATCTGTGTCCAAAAGATGGTGATCGGACTAAAAAACGACTTAAAACATCACAGATGACGATCTCACCTGCTTCGGGGGGATGGACGTGCCACACCTGATCAATATCTGAGCCACTGATGGCAAGAATCGAAACTGTTGCCACCTGGAACTTACAAGACTTGTTGGCGGCTGGGGCATACACCTGCCGAAATTAATGTCAAAAAATACTTATCGCAAAACTCGGAAGTGGATAAAATTAACAGCTGGCTGTGCCCTTCTTTCGATCTTGAGATGTAAATTCGTTTTTATCGCCAAGAAGTACAAGTGAAGAAAAAACACACAACACGATAAAAGCTGATTAACTGGAGTAGGTTCAGAAAATGAAATGAGGCATAGCGAGGGTTCAGTTCTACTGCGGGGAAAATTATTCATTTATTTAATGTTATTTTCAAAAAAATTGGGCGACAAAAATAGTAGATAAAGAAGATATGTTTATGATTAGGGGTACATAAATTTCGAAAATAAAAAAATGCAATATATAAAATTTCACACACACACACACATATATATATATATATATATATATCAATGGCGGCTCCAAGGGGGAGCAGTAGGGGAAATTGCCCCCCCCCCCAAAAAAAAAGCCCGACGTATTTTTTTTTTCATAGCCTAAAATTATATAATCGTAGACCTAATACTAAATGAGTTTAAATTTAAAATGAGACGATGTTTATTTCTTGTGTATATATATATATATATATATATATATATATATATATATATATAACCCTAACAATCGACGTTGCCCCCCCCCCCCCACACACAAAAAAAAAAGAAAAAAATCAACAACAACACAACTCTGGACTGGAGCCATCCCTGATATTTGTCGCTTGGTACAAGAAGTGCCTAAGTCAGTTTTCAAGATGACTTTGTTTGCTTATGTCTCTTAAAGAAAATGTAATTTTCAGTGTAAGAAGTACCCAAGTCTGTACAATGGTTTAGAAAACACTTTTAAAGGACAGATTTAGGTACTTCTTACATTGAAAATAATATTCTTTAAAGAGACATAAGCAAACAAAATCATCTTGGAGAAAACTAACGTCGGCACTTCTTGTACCAAGCCACAGATATATATATATATATATATATATATATATATATATATATATATATATATATATATATATATATATATATTAAAATATTACGCATTTATTAAAAAAAACACAATTTTACTTACTTGGTTAGGTAAGTATCAAAATTCTTGGTTAAAAGCTAACATTGTAGTAGTCTCCACATTCTCTTCCTTAAGTCTTTAGCAATAAGTAATAAGCAAATTTCGAGAATGAGATTTCTCAGTTAAAGACCGTGGATAGTCATAGATAAGCAATTATGTTAATAAATTATTACTATTATTTCCTAATTCCGCTTAAAAAGCCGTTTATCACCGAATTTTCTCTGTAAAGTAGTAAAAAAATAATTTTTGCATTTATTCGCTCATTACGGCAAATTTCGCATTTATTCGCACCTATTTCCTAAATACGAAAATTACGTATCCCTATTTATGATGTGCTAAAGCACATCATAAATAGGGATACGTAAATAGGGATACGTATAGGGGCACATCATAAATAGGGATAATGTTGGAGTCGCCTAGCTCGATGTTTGTCTATGGAGAAAATTTATCCAAAGATTGCAAACTGAGATTTAGAGACTTTTTTTAAAATTGTACTTTAATAGAGAAAGAATTTTTTTATTCGGATATATTTTTTTACTTTAAAAGAATAATATTTTACAATTTAAGTATTCGGGGGGCAAAAATGAGATATACTGTATTTTAAAACATATAATTTCCTTTGATAGTCGAAATTTCTGCAACGAAAAGGGGAGCAAAGTAAAAATTTATTTCTCTATTACGGTGCACAGATAATAAAAAAAAATATATCCAATTCAACAATCATTGAGAAAAAATTCTCCATAGGTTAACATTGAGCTGAACGAATTCAATACGGCTGCCACCAAGCAGACTTAGATCTCATCGTCTATATTCGTATATAAAATAGTTCCGTAACTGACTGACTCACTGACTGACTAAGTGACTCACTGACATACAACGCACAGACCAAGCCGCTGGACCTACAGGGCTGAAATTTTTCATGGCGATTCCTGTTATAGTGTAGGGGTGCACTAAGAAAGATTTAAAAAAAAATTCTTCTTAAATTTTTTTAAATTAAATTTTTAAGCTGTTTTAGTAACTTTTTTTAAGTTTGCATTTTAAATAATAATTTGAGGGTTATAGAATTTATATCACGAGAAAGATCATAAAATTTACTTTAAAATGACATCTTTTTCAAATCTTTACCTCGATTTTCTGAATTTTGTTGAATTTTTAAAGATTAATTTTTAGAATTTAATTTATTAAATGCTGTCACGTGATTTCTTTTTTCTGGTACTTTAAATAAATTTATTGTCGCCTGTAAAACAACTAAATAGACAAAAAAAAATTTCTTCTTTCTAATGCAGCAAACGATCGGATATTATCCAAAAAAATAAATATCCCTTACGATTTTTTTATAAATATATATACATATATATATTTTTTTACATCAATTGTATACATTTATCGTCGTATTTATTATATATATATTTAGCATTAATTGCATACATTGACAGTTGTATTTAATTTGAATGTACTCCGTAGCGAAGTACGGGTTTTCAGCTAGTATATCTATAAAACAGTTCCGTAACTGATTTACTGACATACAACGCACAGACCAAACCGCTGGTCCTAAAGGATTGAAATTTTGCATGGCGATTCTTCTTATAGTGCAGGGGTGCACTAAGAAAGATTTTTTAAAAATTCTTCTTAGACTTTTTAAAATTAAATTTTTAAGCTGTTTTTGTAACATTCTTTAAAGTTTTAATTTAAAATAATCATCTGAGTGTTATAAAATTCATATCACAAGAAACACCATAAAAATTCCTTTAAAATGAAATCTTTTTCGAATCTTTACCTCCATTTTCTGATTTTTGGTGAATTTTTAAAGATTAGTTTTTAGAATTTAATATATTCAATGCTGATCACGTGGTTTCTTTTCCTTTTGTGATACTTTAAATTAATTTTATGTCACGTGCATAACAACGAAATAAATCGACAAAAAAAATTTTTTTTTTTTCTACGGTGGCAGACGATTGGACATTATCCAAAAAAATATATTAAAATACAGTAAATGTTCCTCTATTACTATATTAACTGTACTATATTCTTTAGTATGTTCTATTAGATTTAATTTGAATATTTTCTTCTATATTATTTTGTCTATAAAAATATCCTCTACGATTTTATATATAGTTGGCATTAATTTTATACATTGACTGTTGTATTTAATTTGAATGTACTTCGTAGCGAAGCACGGGTATTCAGCTAGTCTATTATATATTTAAAAGATCCTAAATATACTTAAAAGCAAAGCCCTAATTTTTAAACGCAACCACACACTTTACTGTCTTGTACGAGACAGTTTGACCGTGGGAACACAGTCGCGACTGGATTCTCTGTGCGACTAACAACTTTGGACGAAAAGCACCCTAATATTTTGATGCACTGTCATCTTTTAACTATAACAAAACGTTCTCTCAGTTCCGTAAATGAAAGGAAGATAAATACATATCCTGTGGTTTTTTTTTCTGTTCGTCACGGTCTCCTTAACATGTAGACACAAAATACTTGTACTCACACAAATATAAATTAATTTGACCTTAGTAAAACTCGCTACTTTGTTGCAGTTTTTGTATTTAGCGTGATAGATTATTACTTTTTTTTTAATAGTGACAGGAAAGACGTCTGGATTTTTTCGAAAGGTAGAAACTTGTTACAATGGTGCTGCATGTACGGAGCAAAGAGGGCATCATTCGCCTAAAAATGTAATTTTAAAGAGGGATGTCTTAACAATTATAATTGAACTAGCTGAATACCCGTGATTCGATACGGAGTATATTCAAATTAAATACGACGGTCAATAGATGCAATTAATGCAAAAAAAATATATATAATAAATACAACGGTCAATGTATGCAATTAATGCCAAAAAAAAATATTTATATATATACATATAATTTATAAAAAGATCAGAACGAATATTTTTATAGACAAAATAATTTAGAAGAAAATGTTCAAATTAAATACAACGCTCCATGTATGCAATTAATTTGTATGTTTAATACTCATAAAACATACTAATTTGAATTAAATTCTTTAAAAACTTCCATCTCAATTAGTCTAGTGGTTGAATTTTATCTTTTATCGTATTTCAGCATTTTTTTGTCAATTTATTTCGTTTTTATGCACGTGACGCAAAATTAATTTAAAGTTTCACAAAAAAGAAAAGAAACCACATGATCAGCATTTCCTATATTAAATTCTAAAAATTAATCTTTAAAATTTCACCAAAAATCAGAAAATGGAGTTAAAGATTCGAATAAGATTTCATTTTAAAGAAATTTTTATGATCCTTCTCATTATATAAATTTTATAACCCCCAAATTATTATTTTAAATGCAAACTTAAAAAAAGTTACAAAAACAGTTTAAAAATTTTATTTTGAAAAATCCAAGAAGAATTTTTCAAAAATCTTTCTTGATGCAGCCGTACACTATAAAAAGAATCGCCATGCACAATTTCCGCCCTTTAGGTCCAGCGGTTTCGTCTGTGCGTTATCTGTCAGTCAGTCAGTCACGGAACTGTTTTAAAAATATAGATTAAATGGAAAATATCAAGTAAAGTTCTGCATTAATTGCTATTATTTACAATTAACGATGTTAAAATAAAATAAAATTTAGTATTATTATTTACGTATATTAATAACTTACTAGAAATATTATTAAGAAAATAAATTTTTCATATAATTTATTATTTTTAAAACTTATAATTTAATTTTTATCATTATTTAATCAGCACACGAAATAGATCATCCTCTTAAGGCTGCTGTACTAACGCTATTGGATTCGCTTACCTCAACGTTAACCTATGGCGAAAATTTGTCCACTATTTACAGCTACATAAATGCTGATTATCCAATAAAAATGGTATTTTCAGATAGCCTGAGCTTTTCTGCACCTTGCAACAGAATTAATTTTATAAATTTCATCTACAAAAGTAATTTATGAGCGTTTAAAACACACTATACCAGATTTTTCACCGAATAATTTAAATTTAAAAATATTTGCTTAGAAAAAAAATGAAAAATGCTCCAAGGTGTAAGGTTTCTTTCTCTATTACGGAGTGCAATTTAAAAAAAATCTTTAAATCCAAGTCGACAATCCTTCGACAAATTTTCTCCATAGGTTAACATTACAATAAGCGAATCCAACAGGCTTATTACACAGCAGCCTTAACGAATCAGGCATCAGAAAAAAAAAGAAAAATTTTGAAATAAAATACCAATTGGTGGAAACCCTGGCAACATAGACATACAACGTTCATAATAGAAATGAATATAATAGAATTTTTCCTAAAAAATTTTGGTCGATCTATATAAGTTTTATCATTATTTTGATTAAATCCTATTTTAACCACTATACATAAGTTTTTGACCTCTGAATAGTATTTTTAACCTTTTCCCATTTATAATGGGTCAATTTTGGAATATCCGCCATATTGTGATTTTCATGTGCACCCCGTACTTAAATGAACTTGGATCATAATCGGGAACAAGAAATATAAAAAAATTAAAAATATAATTTTTATTTGATGACAAGATATATAAATAACCAAATATAGAAATTTAAATTCAATGTACACTCCTGTTTCAATGCTCAAAGTTTAGAGTTTGCATAAATTATTGAATATATTTCTATTTATAATTATAACTTTTAAATTATTACAAAAAAAATTAAGGAATAATTCTGTGTTTGCTGTGCAAAGGGTGGTAAGTCCAAAATAGCTAAAATGAATTATCAAACCAAGCATGTTTGAAAAATCAAGAGCTATTTCAGGGTACAGAAAGCAGATCTTCAACCCCAGGATGATTTTAGTTTCAGTATTTATATAATCACATTATGAAATTCCCCCCTTTGAATTCTGTTTACTGCATTTGAAAACACATCTGAAAATACATCACTTGTGTTTTTTCTAAAAGCCAATTATTAGCAGTAAGGAGCTATTGTTATCCCTTTGACGGATTTACAGATTTTAGTTCGCCAAAATTTCAAATAAAACAAGATATATAACAATGCACTAGTTACGTTTAACAAAAGAGAAAAAACAACGATTTTAATCAATAACACCTTGGTGCGCATTTAAAATCTCAATCCGAGATTTTTTTTCATAATTTGCTTTTTTAATGATTTTATTATTGTTATGATTATCCTCATTTTAATTATTATCACTTTAAAATAACTGAGTTAAACTCATTATTGTTGTCATTGTTAAATTTTTGATAAACATATTGTTGACAATTTGCTTTTTAAAATTATTATTATTATTATTATCCTCACTTTAGTTATTATTACTTTAAAATAACTGAGTTAACTCATTATTGTTTTTATTGTTAAAGTTTTGATAAACTTATTGTTTCCTGCATTTGAAAACAGATCTTAAAATGCGCAACACTTGTGTTTTTCAGAAAGCTTCTTATTAGAACTAAGGACCTATTGTTCCATTTGACGAATTTACAGATTTAAGTTCACCAATTTCAAATAAAACAAGAAATGTAACAATGCACTGGTTACGTTAAAAAAATAATGAATTTAACCAATAACACCTTGGCGCGCATTTAATATCTCAAACCGAGATTTTTTTTAAATAGTTTGCTTTATTATTATTATTATTATTATTATTATCCTCACATTAATTATTATTACTTTAAGATAACTGAGTTAAACTCATTATTGTTTTTATTGTTAAAGTTTTTATAAACTTATAGTTTCCTGCATTTGAAAACAGATCTTAAAATGCGCAACACTTGTGTTTTTCAGATAGCTTATTATTAGAACTAAGGACCTATTGTTCCATTTGATGAATTTACAGATTCAGGTTCACCAATTTCAAATAAAACAAGAAATATAAAAATGCACTGGTTACGTTAAAAAAATAATGAATTTAACCAATAACACCTTGGCACGAATTTAAAATCTCAAACCGAGATTTTTTTATAGTTTGCTTTATTACTGTTATTTTTATTATTATTATTATTATTATTATTATTATTATTATTATCACCATTTTTATCACCATTTTAGCTATAATTACTTTTCAGTAACTGAGTTAAATTCATTACTGCTTTTACTATTAAATTTTTCATGAAGTTATTTTGAATTGATTGCATTTTCCTCGATGAATGCTCTCAAAATGAGTCCACAACGCCATCTGAAACCTCAGCTGCAGACTTCCCAAGTGACCCCATTGAAATACGGTGTATTGCGTGCTGCTGACAGTTGGACACACGACCATATTTTTTCAAAGAAAAAAAGGGTTTCAATTTATTTCTTTTAGTTAGCAGCAACAGCGCTATGACTAATTCCGGAGACACTTGGAACTCTTCACTCTTTCAGGCTCTAGACGACAAAGGCAGACCCGAGCGTCACCAACTCTGACAGACTTTTAAACGCGAGGCGTCGTAGGAGTCGGGCGCTTTTTACGATCCGCTATCGGTGCATTCTATCTTTTATTTATTTATATATGTTTTGACAGTCGTGACACTTATTAACCGGGGACATCGTAAACGTCTCCAAGATGCACCGCTAGACGTTCATGTCAAAGAGATCCACACTTCTAGAAATAGGATGATTTGAGTTCGAAAGAAGAAGTGAAAACAGTCTATCAGAAACTACGAGAAAGAAGTGATAGATTGAAATTATTTTTTCGGGGCATCTTATGAGAAACATCTCCTGTCACATTATTTAAAACACAGTTTAATTTTAGTTGTTAAAAAGAGATTTCTCTGACAGAATATTTGTTCCAATGTTTTTCGGTCGGGAGTTTGTATCATAACAATGCATTTTTGTCGATGTAAAATATTTTAGGCAACCCAGAAACATGCAAAAGAAAAAGGAGGGGAAAACAGGAAATTAATAATTCGGTGAAATTTGAAAGTTGGTTGAAAATACATTTTTAAATGTTGATTATATAGACGCAAAAAACATTTAATTACAATCTGCGGTTGACTGCATATTTATAATATCGTAGTACTAAGCAATTATGATGAATTGAGTTTTAATTTTTCAGTAAGGTGAAATGTTTATCTACAGTTTTGAATATCAGATGGAAATTAAAAGTTGAATACATCAGTTCAGTTGATGCTTATAATTTGAGAGCCAAAAAGTTGCAAATTTAAAGGTCTCCAGTATTTCTAACATTTAAAATATAATGATGAATCAAGTTTACCATTCTAATGTTCAATTAAGTACGCTTATGTTACTCATTCTGATGAACAGATCATTTCAAGATAAGATTAACAAGTAAGCATTAAAGACAAGTACCAGGTGATCGTAATTAAACTTGGCCTATTCAAAGCCCTCTGTAGCTGTAACTAAAAGGCGAATTGAGCTGAAATTTTCCAGATAGACAATTCAAAGGATGCGCTGAAAGATTCCCCAGAAAAAACATTAGTTAAAAAAATGTCCACTAGGAAGCGCATTACAGCCTAAATACTTGGAAAGTCATGAAATAAATAACTGTGAAGAGTAAAAAAGTTTACAGTAAAAGTGCACAGTTAAAACTTTTATTTTTACATTCTCAAGCATTATGATGTTTGAAACTGTTATTTTTACATTTTGAAGCATTATGTCGGTACAAAAGTTGATAAATGTGGCACTTCAAGTGAAGAAGAAAACAATCTGATTTGCATAAGCATACGAATTCAAAGTGAATTCTGGGTATAAAAAGGATGAGATCGAGTGAGTATCATTCTTTCAGTTACGATGGCAATTAAATTACAAGAACGTGCGTCAAACGTAAAACTTTTTTATCAAAACCAGGGAAATGCTGTTGCAGCTCTTTGCGAATTTCGACGTCAAAAGAAATTGCGTTGGAGTCCAATGTCTCCACAAGGTGTGAGAGACATGATATCTCCACAAGGTGTGAGAGACATGATATCTCGATTCGAAAACACTGGGTGTTTAAGCGTTCAACGTGGCAGAGGGCGAAAGCCTATCAGCTAAAAAGTCGTTTCAGAAGTAGCAACGGCCGTTGTCGAGCAGTCACTGATAAATGATCATGGAGTCAGCGGTGCACGTGCAGTGTCACGACAATTAGACGTACCGTATAGCACAGCGCAGAAGATCCTGAGAAAAATAGTGAAATTTTTTCCGTATAAGATCAGCCACAACCAGCAACTAATTCTTACCGACAATTACCGTCGCTTATCTTTTGCGCTGACTTTTCTTGCCCGAATGAAAGTCGATGACTCCTGGCCGTGGAACATTCTCTGGAGTGACGAGGCTCATTTTTATCTGAACGAAACAGTGAACACCCATAATTGTCAATTTTGGGCCTTGGAAAATCCACGTACCTTTTACGCAGTCCCTCAACAATCGCCTAAAGTTACCGTCTGGTGTGGATTCACTTCCCAATTTATCCTTGGACCATTCTTTTCCGAAGAACTTAAAAATAATGGCCCTGTCACATGTTCTGTAACAGCCCTCAGATATCGTGTTATGCTCAGAAGTTTCGTTTTACCTCAACTCCAGCAGCGACAATGCCTTGAGTCTATTACTTTTATGCAGGATGGTGCCCCTCCACATAATGGACTCTGTGTGCGGACGTTTTTGCGACAACATTTTACGGATGAGAGGGTGATTAGCAGATCGTTTCCTACTCCTTCGCTGGCCCGTTCTCCCGATCTCACTCCGTGTGATATTTGGTTATGGGGTCATTTAAAGAACGTTGTTAATAGGGGGGATGTTACAACTTTGGCTGACCTGAAGGACCTCATAACATTGTATGTTCGATGGATTACTGGCGACTAGCTGCGGTCCTCTGTTGAACACGCTGTTCATCGCCTGCACATTTTACATACAAATGAGGGTGCCTACATTGAACAATTTTCTTTACATCGCTAGACAGTGTGTAACAAATAAATTATGCTTGAATTGGAATTTGTAGCTTGTTTAAATTATTTCCATGTAATGCGCCCCCTTGAGGACATTTTTGATTTTTATTTTCGGAATCTATCAGCGCATCCTTTGAATTGTCTATCTGAAAAATTTCAGCTCAATCCGCATTTTAGTTACAGATACAGAGGTCTATGAATAGACCAAGTTTAATTATGATCACCTGGTATTTATAGAGAATGTAGCTGACTTCTACCCAGACTTGGGTGTATATAATTTGAAGTGGCACTCTATTTGAATTTGAAACAAACACAGTTTATGCATGAAACAATGTTTATTGAGTTCGTTGCACATATAGAATTTGCTTTTACAGCAATAAGCATACTTACTACTTGTACGGAATATATAAATACAGCTTTCAAGAACAATATATTTTCAATACTCACGAACAGTAAGTCAAACCAGCAGTACTGCCACGTAAACTTCGGGCCCCCTAAGCACTAGCTCAGGATAGTACTGGAGCTGCATACCTCGTAGCTCCCTATCGCTTATCTGTCAACTTTAACAACCTTCTTCAACCCTAACCACCTTTTTTTTCTTATTAATGACGCTGCATGGTATTTATACTAAGCGCGTATGTCGAAATTAGCATATCCCAAGCAGCTTCTTTAATTCATTCACTCAAAAGTTCGATTCTTGTGAATCGAATCTTGTGTATACCTTACATATTCTTCTTACGATTCTTGTAACATTGTTCTCTTACAACTGTAAGTAGAAAAATTACATTAAAAAATATTTTGATTGAATATGCTTGGAGAAGATTAAGTAGATCTAGAAAATAAATCAAGATATAAGCCCTCAATGGAAATTTAGTGATTTCCTGGTTAGTTACAATGTAATACAATTCCGCTGGTCAGATTTAAACAGAGCTATATAAAAAGTGATTACACAGAATGAAAATGAAAATGTATTATTCCCCACTGTGACTAGGGGCTAAAAGAACGAATCAAATTCCTATAGATTTGATTTTTTTATTGAATTTTTGATTGAATTTTTTTCACATTATATCTGTAATCTGCTTCCTTTTACAAGTTATATATCAATACATGCTTACATTTTGCTTTGATATTCTTTGTTTCCCTTAAACGGTACATAACGTCCATCTGCTATACATTATTACATTAGATATAAACCTATATACAATCCCGAAATAAAAATTATTGTTCAATTGGCCACTAAGCCTATAATCAAGTTATCAAGAGCGAGAACTATATACACACACAAAAAAAGAATTATATCTAATATGTTAGCAGTGTATAGTTATTTAAATAAAACATCCCGCAGACAATACCACCAACAATATCGAACGAGATCGACTACAGCAACGCGCTTGTAAATCTCCACTGCTCTGAATCAGCGGTGATGCCTGACAACGGTTCCTATTCTTTAAAAATCTCCTTTGTACGAAGTTGTATTACGTTGCATTCAACAATATAAAGGAAATCATACCGCCACGTGCGGTTTTGCTGTATTTATTCGCCCTACGAGGGAGTGTCCTTTTCGGCGCGTGCCGGTGACAATTTGGGAATAAATGAACTGAAGTGAATACACGGTTTCAATTCACTATTTCATATCGAGGAATATGAATGGAAGCAGGAATCATGCACATATTAGTACTGAAAAGGCACACTTAAAACTTATTGGGACTATTATGAATGATTCACTGCAGTTTTTTTTTTTATTCCTCTAAATTCTGTCAGTTGTATGTGCTTCATGTAAATATACGAACAGCGAGTATATATGTGGATGTACTTGAATTATGCACAAAAATTAGGCATATGAATATACATATATACATAATACACACACACACACACACACACATATATATATAACTAAAACTAAACTAAACTAAACTCATTGGGCAACGGTTCGGGTCCGCAGTGGACCAAGTCCGGCGGTGCCCATCTCCGCTTCCTTGACCGTGGGATTGGGGTGCCATACAGCATGTCTCAATCAGGTGGTCAACCTGACGTGGGACCCCAGAGTTTAGTTCCCAAGCATGGTTGGTCCTCATTTTATCGACCCACTCAAGGGATGAAAGGCTGAGTCGACCTTGCCCAGTCACAGGGTCGAATCCTGGATCTGTGGGGTGGCAGCTTGATGCTTTTAACCACTACGCCACCGAGCGTCCACACACACACACACACACACACACACACACACACACACACACACATATATATATATATATATATATATATATATATATATATATATATATATAGAGAGAGAGAGAGAGAGAGAGAGAGAGAGAGAGAAACTTCTTTAGCCGACCATCCTCTAAACGGTCATATTTTGTTCAGAACTGATTAATGACTTCATAGGGCTAATTTTATGGAAAAAAACCTCTTTTCGACGGCCGCCCCTTGAAACGGCCCCTTTTTTTCAGAACCATTAATAGCTGCCACAGGGAAGTTTCATTGTATATGAAAAGGTATGAATGACAATATAAACTGATTCCTAAATTTAGGGTTAAAAATAAGTATTGGCGTTAACTGCAACCTTCTGTCTGTGGAAGATTAAATTGAAATCTTATTCGGTGCTAATGAGAAAGTCTTAAACCATTTTAAATACTTAACAACAATATCTGCAAATGGACAGCTAATTTTCAAACGGTATTTTACATCCAACTATGGTTGTATGATACAAGTCTACTTCTCTTTCAAAAATTAAAGAAGAAAAAAAAGTTATTGCAGACCTAGTTCATTCTATGAATAGTGTTATATGTGGGCATACAATTTCATACCTACTTCCCTTATAGACAAAGACGGAACAAATCTTTTCCATGTTCGTGTTAGAACAATGTCATTCAGAAATCCTGAAACAATATCTTATCTTTCATCAGTGGAAAAAATAGCACGAAATTCCAACCTTGTAGAAACACAACGGCATGAAAAAATGAAACTCCTTCCCAATTTTGTTCTACCATATGCATGAAAAAATAACCAAGGTAACCATTATTATTTTGTTATCATGATGAAATTAACAAGAGAGTCTGGGAATTTTTACACGCCGTTTCCAATACCGATAAATCGATACACAGACAGAATACATGCTTTTTTCTTCTCGGTTTGTATTCAGCTCTTTTAGCAAGTCTCTGTGTTTCCGCAATATCTATTTCTCGTGCAAGACCTGTCAAGATAATGAGTTAATTAGAATAGGCTTTTAAAACGTTATTGTATAAGTTGTTCCTCTTGTAACAAAGGGCGAAAAGAATCAAGAATTGGAATTTTAGGTTCTTAATAGTTAGAGCGTGATATTTGTATATGAATGCATACAATACTTTGAACCATGTTAGTCACCACTGCATGGCCTTGTGTAGTGAATTTTGTCTCTATAATTA
Source organism: Dolomedes plantarius (assembly GCA_907164885.2). Taxonomy (NCBI): domain Eukaryota; kingdom Metazoa; phylum Arthropoda; class Arachnida; order Araneae; family Dolomedidae; genus Dolomedes; species Dolomedes plantarius. The sequence goes on along the minus strand of OU015497.1, from coordinate 111,209,388 downwards.
AGGAATAGCTTCTCCAATATCTACGCTGCAAATTTTCCTCTCAAACCAGAGTTAGTTCAGCTATTAGCATTAATGTTTGTGGCCGTTTGGAATCGGTTTCAAACTTATGCGTCTGGTCTGTTTAGTGCTTGTTAAGTGTAACGTGATCACAGTGCTCCAAGAGCAAAATAACGTTAGACAACCCGCTCTTAGAGTCGGAGAATACAAAACAATATAGATATTGTAAGGACTTTGTCTTAAATAAAAGACTGCCGGCCTTTTTGTATTTCATGCTTTAATTGCATTTCTCGACTAAATACGGGCTATTTACAATATATATATATATATATATATATATAGGCATAGACGAGGAAGGTCAGACTTGAGTTGTCGCTACGCTCATTCAAGTCTATCTGGGCCCGACAGTATCTCCTTGTCTCCGGCTCCAGCATCACTCTGAATAACTTAATATCTGAATCACTGACATTCAGCAGCGAATCCGCGTTCGGCGACTTTATACACCACTGCTGAACGTTCTCGAAAAGTCTGGAAAACACCGCCTTTCTTTATTCAGTTATTGTCCCCAGACGACTAGGCGCCTCCGTACGGCCACTTCCTTTTGGTAGCTGAAGAACTGCTCCGTGAACTGTCGGTAGTACTTCTGGTCTTTATGTCGCCAAGACTGTCTGTCTCCAGCCGTCTAAATCAATTATGTGCACAAACCGCTCGTTGGTTGGTCTTCCAGGAATTTCTACGCGCAAAATATTCGCTATTGTACGGGAGTCGTTACAATATACATTTGCAGAAATTATGACTTGAAATTATCGAAATTTGTCTAGATAGTGTGCAATAAAAAGAACGCTTGCATACAGACACACATTTATGTAAATATACATGTAAGAGAAATTCCACTAACAGCAAACAATATGTATGCCTCTTCAAGTATTCTTTCTCCAATCTTTCGGTAGTTCGACGATTTAGTAGCTTACAAAGTAGCATACTGCTATATATTGTTCTTAAAAATTCTGGTCATTAGGCCTAACTCTGTCCATTGCTTTTCGCGGAAAATACGTGCTATTCTTTCATATATCGTCGTCAGTAGATACAGCGTAAGTAAATGCTACCAGAGCACAGCGTTTCTGAATCAACTGTTAATTATTTCTGAGCAATGCCACCATCTTTCGAACGGTGTTGAAAGAACGAACTACTGAGCCTCATTCCATTTGCCGCTCCAGACTTAAAATAAAAGAAATGCAAATATTATTTTTATATCTAAAGTATAAATATTGGTAGGGCATTCCACTGCCCATTTGGTTTGGTAAGAATAGTCCTGGTATCATTTTTCTCTTTATATATATATATATATATATATATATATATATATAACCCTATAGACTTAAATTTTTACCCTCCTAATTTGGAACTAATTAAAAGTAGCCATGATAATATTAATGTAAACTTTCTAGATATTAATATTAAATTAAGTACTAACAATAAATTTACTTTTGACTTATACGACAAAAGATCTGACTATAATTTTAATATTGTTAAATTTCAAAATTATCTAACCTGTTTACATAAATCTGTTTTTAATAACACTATTGTAAATCAGTTAGTTCGTATAAATAGGCTATGTTCTAAAGACAATAGGATTAAGAATATTATAGACTTGAAAGCTGTGCTAACTCGTAATAATTACCCAGTAAGTCTTTCCAAAAACATAATTGGTTGTTTTTGTTTTAATGAATAGTTTGTTCTGTTGCATAAATAAGTTAAACATAACAATAGGTTAAAATAAAAATAATAACTACTAAAAACAAAAATAAAAATCATAAGAAAAATAAAAATATAATTAACTCATAGTAGTAACAATAATAAAAACTAAATAAATAAAGGAATAATAGTCTTAAAATATGGTAACCTAAGTAAGTCTGTAACTGAATATCCACTACCTCAATGGTTGCAAGTTATATGACGTCAGTCATCTTGCGGTTACAAGTTCTTAACTTCCACTCTGACTAGCGCCAGGCTTGGTGTTCGTTGGTTAAGTACTTTTATTCAAACTTAATTCATTTATTATTCAATTCTTCTGTTAATAATGGATTGTACGGTGTCTGAGTGTGTTTATTTAATAGATCATACTCATCAGAAACAATCCATTGGTTTTTAGACAGTATTGACACCGCTGATGAAGAAATGCTGTCAAAAACCTTATTCATACTTTTCTTTACATGTTGGATGTTCCTGGCTTCAAGTAGCTTTAGAGCTATTACTGGTTTTCTCTTTCATCTTATTCTTATTTATATATATATATATATATATATATATATATATATATATATATATATTCTGTGTAGCTAAAAGAATATAGCTTGCAATGTCGCTTCTGAAACACTGTATTTTTTTCTCTGTAACTAGTATAGTGTTGGAGTTAATAATGATGATACACGGCTATAAATGAAACATTTTCCTCCTATACTTAACAACAGCATTGGGCTTAATGGCTGATGACACATTAATGTTTAGCTTATTAGGCTTCAGTTCTTGATTCATGTACTCAAGTGATTTCTCCACTTTATTTTCTATATCAGAATTTTATAGTAGCTTCGTACACATGTTCTGGCATTGTTCATTGATGTAATATACGAAAACTCTGGAAGTAAATTTAAAATGTATATTTTTAGTATTGACTAATTCTGGTTTATAATATTTTTTTTTAAAGTACTGAATGATTTTAAAATTCTTTATAGAGTCTACCTCTCTCACACACATGCATATATATATATAAATTATATATATATATATATATATATATATATATATATATATATATATATATATATATATAATGAATACCTATAAATTGTGCACCATAGAAATACTGTATATTTATGTTTTTCACCTCATGTCTTTCCTTTTATTTATTTTCTTCCATCGTTTCTCTTTACGTAGAACGAAAGTGCCCAAGGGATAACGAAAAACAAAAAATGCAGTCCTGATACCAGAATAACATTCTTTTTTTCATCGTGTTAGGGAGCTTTTAACGCAGCATGAGATAAGAATTTAGAAAACCTTGTACATCCACAAAGCTCCGACGAATCTATCCAGAAATGCAACATATCTGGAAGGAATGCCTTTTGTTTACTATTTTGAATGCCTTTTTATCTTGTTTACCTGCTCTGTAGTACTTTTTCTTACACTTCGAAAACAATTTTCTTAAAAAGAGGATAGAAAAGGTAATTTTTCTTGCGCGTTATCGCGCTGTTAGTGAAGTTTAAGTCATGAATGATCTTGTTGTTAAAAGTTTGGATAAGATATCAAAGATGCATAGTTAAAATATCTTAAGAATAAACTTGTTTAATGTGTAAGTATTATAAGTGAAAATATACAAAGAAACTAATTAAAAATTAAAGACAAAAAATCTTTAAAAGAAAAGGGTTTTTTGTGTATTAGTGAAAAGGAGCAAAAGAGTTAATTCAAAAAGTAAATGCACGTAACTATCATAAAATGGTATTTAAAATACGAGTACTTATTAAGAAAGTCACTAGGTGCAACCCTTATTTGTGAAATAAAGATTTGAATAAAGAACATTACCAATAGACCAGCATCACTTTTTAAAACATTTTTACGTTTTACCAGCATCATTTAAAAATTATAATGATAATAATTCCTCAAACTATGTGTACGTATATAAGGAACTTTTTTATACTTATAATTAATTGTAACTTTTAAAAAAAGTTTATTTTCCTTTTAAATTTATTTATCTCTTTTAATAATAATTTTTTTTCCAATTTTTCAATATTTTACTTAATCGAACAGACGTTGTAGTTACTTGAAGCATCTCTTACACGAGGGGACTAACCAGTGACCAGTGTAAAGGATACAAACATATATATATATATATATATATATATATATATATATATATATATATATATATATATATATATATATATATATATATATATATATATATATATATATATATATGTATATTTATATATATATATGTATATATATATATATATATATATATATATATATATATATATATATATATATATATATATATATATATATATATATATATATATATATATATATATATATATATATATATATCCTTATTTCTCTAAAAGAACTCGTATGCAAAACATACAAAGCGTCAGATACAGTATAATTTATAAATTGTATCAAAAATATATTACATTAAAGTAAAGATTGTGGGTTTACAAACACACACACCAATAAAAAAAAATTCTGCAAATGAAAGGTATGAACATAAAACTTCGACGCGTACCTCCATTATTTCCACTTGGCATTTTTATGCAATGGCACAATTTTTAGTATTTGACAATGTAATGCAAGAAAACAAAAATATGAAAAAGTTGAAACTGATACATTAAAAAAGACAGCTGCTTTAAAATTTTCGGCCTTTTTCATAAAAGCACAAAGGATTGTCTGCAGTTACATGCAAGACATGTTTTTTTTTTCTCTTAAAGGAGTTGGTGGTTCGTGTCCCACCCTTCACCTCAACATTATATCTTTTAGGCAGAACTTAAGACATTCACAAATATAACTGTCCGCAATACGTGGAACTTTTCAGCTGCTAGCTAGCTTGAGGATTTTAGTCTTGGAACCTCTCCTAGTGATCCCGTTGTAAAGAGATGCCCATCCTCAGCGAAAACGCTATGGATTTCAGCAGCTGGTGTTCATAAAATCGAACTCAAGACCTCGTAATCATTGATCCCGATCTAAGGAAAAATCAAGCTCATAACCAGGACCCTGATGGGTTCGGTTCCTTTCACTTTCGCTGCCATGTCAGCTGTTGTCAAAGGGTGTGGACTTGGGAGCGTCAGAGATTCCCTTTTGAGGAACAGAACTGAGACGCGAAAGCCTTGCTTGATACGCTGTTTTGTTACTTTTTATCCTCTGTATTATGTGGATTAACTGATACATACAATAAACACATATTGGATACTAAAAAGTTTTGGGGCTGAGCATGTTGAGCATACTCCTCTCAGGAAAAAAAATAATAATGCAAATTATTGCTAAATTTTCGACTACTTTTGTTCGAATTCTGCTCTCTATATTTGGCTTCAAATTTAACAAAATGCGGGGTTTTTGACAGAAACCAGAATTTTGATATATTTTAGAATGTCGTTAAACGACTGTTTGTAATAAAATATTTTTGCTATATTGACATTGAAATATTATCTAGAAAATTTATTATATGCGTTGATGAGTTCTTAGGTGTATTGATTCAAATATCAATTTTCGTGACAATTCACATAGCGTCCCCCCCCCCCGAACATTTCCGAAGCAGAAATCAATAGGAAACGAAACTGGATACATTCCCAATATACTGGTATTGAAAATGCAGGATAGAATTATAATATTATACATGCCGCACGTTCATGTTATGTGTACAGAACGCCAAGCATTCAGCTAATACATTAAGGAATAAAAATTAACTCTGTGGTACAGAAAATGTTTTTGTTACATTGCCATCTAAATAAATTTAACATATATGCGTCAATGCCAAGCATATGTTATGTCTATATAGAAGGAAACATACTGACATATTCGGGTATGGGTTTGGTTGTTTGGGTTTGCCAACTGGCTCAAGCGACTTATGATCAATCGTTCAGTCAACGGCATTCAAAAATTGTAAATATTTAGTTTAGATCATAAGGAATGTATGTGCATTTAACGAATATTTCTAGAATCTGGAGACCATTTTTAATTCCAGAAGCATTTAATTTATATTATGATATCTTAGTTTTATCGTGCTTTCCAAACACATACATTAGACATAGTGTAAGTCTCAAATTTTATGTTTCAGAAATGGATTAGCAAAATTTGTAGCTTTTTCATTTGGATAATTTTGGTTTCATAAAATGCAATCTGTGTAGTTGTTGTGACTTATGGCCCCCTGGTCGGAAACAGGCCAGACCAGGTCTCGACTGCGGGCAGAGGAATACGACTCCGGTTTAAAATGGCACCGCAAGGTTCGAAGTCTGACTTAGCGAAGTGTCACCTCAATTTCGACCAAGCAACCTCAAGGTCCACAACTCGAAGGTTTGTACCTTATCCCTCCATTGACCTCATGAAAGGATTTTCCGGCATAGACACGAAGGTATTTAATGCAGTTCGTTGGGATTTTAACTGAGCAACCCCTAGTCCGAAGCCCAGCGCTCTACCTCTAGGCTGCCTTTGGCCCAAGGCGTTCTGTTACTTTCCTATGTAGGAAAATTCTATACAAGTTCATTCCGACAAGGTTTATAACTCTATCATCCGCCTGCCAACAAAATTTTCTCTGAAGATGTATTTCTTCATAACTCGTATGTGAAATTTAATTCATTTCCCTCATGTTGTAGGAATTAATTTATCAAGATTATAACTTTCTGTTAATTATATCTACCCTATATATATGTGTGTGTGAGTGTGGTACCGAAGTCCGTACAAAGTCCGAAATCCGGCTGATTCGAGAAATGGCCGGACATTTCCAGCATTGGCCAAGTCTCTTGGCCAAAGCCCGAAACAATCGAGAACTTAGACTGCTTCATCCAATTCGCGATGCGCCCGAGAATCATTGGTTAGTTTTCGAATTGTCCAAGAACAATCGTCCTTTTCTTTTTGATTTTGGAGTGAATTTTTCTAATTTGACTAAACTAAAGAGATTTTCACACGGGTAACAACATGAGTATGACCAACTCCCGTAACTGCATGACCTAGCTTCGCAAAACTTATAGCTATGGCCACATTTTCTTGAACAATTCATGAGCTGGCCATTGATTGCTGGGCGCATCGCAAATTGGCCGACCAAAATCGGTGGCCCAGTTGGCAAGAGCAGCGGGCCAGTGGTCTGAACGTCCCTGGTTCGATGCTCGTCTCTGCAAATCCACCGCCGTGTTCACTAATGGTGGCCGGGGCACGTAAAATAGGTCGTGGCTACAATGTGCTCAAAGTTTTCGAATTTACCTCTGGAGGTGCGGGGTCATGTGTTCCTGTCTCGTCACTTAACTCAGTTCAAAATTACGTGACCGATGTTTTTTGAGGCTAAGTCAGACTTCAGTCCTAGAGGTACCTCGCCTTAAAGTGAAGGTGCTTTCTACCCTTCGCCAAGGACTTAGGAATTGAGGACCTGGGTCCTTTGGACTTGGTGTAGGCTTTCCTATACCAAGGGGATTGGAAACAACAACAAAAACAAAATAATTAGCTCAAAACTGTAACTTTTTGTTTTACACCCTTGTATTACATTTTCGCTTTACGTTCTTGTATGACGATTAATTTTCTCAGTAATCTTTCATTCTGTTGTAAGCCCAAAAAGATCAATAAATAGAATGGGTATTAATCTCCTAACTAAGGTTAGGCCGCAGTGGGTGCCTCTCCTTATTATTTTATATTTTCAAATTATGTACAGCAATGTATTCAAATTGTTTTCTAATCATGGATAAATATCATTACAAAGGAACAGATCACAATTTTTTATAGCAGTTGTCCGTAGGTTATAATTTGTACAAGTTTTACAGTGGATCACACTACGACCAGACCAACTGCATATTTACAAGCTATCCTCTCTATTGGTTTAATTTTGGTGTATAATATTAATACTGTAATTATCTATTTCCCTATACATTTGTTATTTGCAAAATGTGTTTGTATCTGTGCTTTTTAGTTTTAGACCATACATAAGTTAGTGAAGAGCAAACTTAACTACAAACGAGTTCTTGATGTAGAGCTTCTGACACTTGCATTGTTACCCCGTTCTTAAAGCAGAAGTGACTGCGGCGTTTATGTAAGGAAGTAAAACAACATTTCTTGAACACGAAGAGTTTCTTATTGCTGTGGAGTTACTTTCGTTATGAACTATTCATGATATACAAAAACTTGCTAATAGCAGCATAACAACAGTGGTTTTCTCTGTCTTTTGCTACCGTTGTGTGTGATAAAGTGAGAAAATATTTAATTTGGTTAATATTTTTAAATACATTTAAGTACTCCTTAAGATTGTATGAAACTGAACCCTGTTCAAAATTAATGAACTTGTACACATTAATATATATATATATATATATATATATATATATATATATATATATATATATATATATATTTATATGTATATATATATACATATATATATACACACACACACACATATATATATATAATATATATATATATATATATATATATATATATATATATATATATATATACACATACATATATATATATATATATATACAAACATACATATATATATATATACATACATACATACATATATATATATATATATATATATATAAAATGAAATGGTTTTATTTCTTAAAGATTAAAAACTTTTAAATCACTTTTAAAAATATATCAGAATTTTTCAAAAACGAAATAATTATTTAAAATTCTCTTTTTCAACTTTCGGTTTTTGGCTTTTGAAATAATTCTTTCAAATTTCCGTTTTCAAATTTTGCTTTTTAAACAAAAAAGAAGTTCATTCAATTAGAAAAAATTCTAAAGGTTTTAACTTCTCATTTCCTAAAACAAAAATTATTTCTGGTACTTTAAAATTATTTCTGGATTTCAATTATTAAATGACTCGTTCTCAATTAATTATTTTTCCTTTTGGAAACATGGCCGAATGTAAATATTAAATCTCGTGTGGGAAAAAGTGCTTAAAAAAATAGAAAGACAGTTCTGATGAATTCAAAATTGGTGGCGGAAGAATCCTCATCACTTCCTCATTAATCAGAAACAAATTTCACGAACTTGCTGGAATTATTAGTGAGTAAAATAAGTCGAAAAATTACGAACTCCCCATTCAGTTACATTAAGAACTATGGCGATCAGCGCGGGAAATTTCAAAAGTGAGTTTTGTAAGTACGCTTTTTTAGAATAACATTTTTTTTATTAAATGTATTTCATATATTTTGGAAGCTGAACATCTAGCAAATGCCGATAAATCTACAAAACTGACATTAATAGGTGCAGAAAACCGAAATATTTGTCCATCAAAATTGTTGATTTCGTGAAATTCGGAAAACTGCTTTGGGGAAAAAGCTTCGTTTGCAATGAAAAACATTTTTAACTTTATAAAAATGTGTATATCCGTAAAGATGAAGAGTTGTAGAACACATGGAAATAAAAAATTTGTCGATTGGAGGACGGAAGAGTTGAATTTTGCATGCATGAAAATAGTGGAAATTTTCGAAACGGAAAGGAGCTGGCCCACCCGGAATGTCAGCTGTTTCTGCTGTCCGCTTCCTTTGAGTTCGGCGGTTTTAATTTATTAATTAAAAAAGTTTAAAGTTTTGAAAGTTGAGGATAACATCAGTGCACGCGTCTCGTCCGTCCGCGTATATCGGTACCAGTCACGATATCCTGCTATGCTCGGTTCGCGAGATTAGCCCGTCCCCGTGTCTGCTCACTAACAAACATGCATTTGTTTACCTTCAGCTGTTAATAGTAAGATATATACAGTCGAACCTCCATATATCGAAGTAGCAAATTGCCGGAAAAGAATTCGATGTATAGAAATTTCGATATATAGAATTGATCTTAGTTTTATCATGATTCTCCTAAATTATTAAAATTAAAGCTAATTTTCGTATACAAAACTCCAATCACATTAAATGAAAGTTAATAATTAAAAAATGAATTAATATGAAAGATTTATTGAGTACTACATACCTTTAAAAAAACAATAATCCAGACAGTGGATACAATGATGACAGTTACATTCTTTTAAAAAAACTACGAATATCTTGCTGAACCCAGCATTTGCGAAACAGTTTTTTTATTGTAGATTCAGAAACGTTATTTTCCCACACTTTGGCTAATTCTGCCACACATATCCTCATATCAATCACCTTATGTAAAGTTTTTTCATTTTCAAATGTTCAGGTAAGTCGTCTTCGGTAATGAAGTTTCAGGTTTTTTTTATTACACCCTGGTCCATTGGTTGCAATATTGAAGTGGTATGGGGAAGAAAAAGCAAATTAACATTTGATAAATTTGAAGACACATTAGGATGAGTCAGGCAATTGTCTACAAGCAAAGCAATTTTTCTATTTTGATCGCTCATTTTTCTATCCAGTTTCAAAATCCACGCTTCAAAAATTTCACTTGTCATCCATGACTTTCTATTAGAACAATAGTCAACCTCTAAAGACGTTGCATTTTTGAATTCTCTAGGGTTCTTACTTTTACCTACTACCAATAATCGAAGTTTTTCTTTGCCACTCATGTTAGCGCCTACCAGTACAGTTATTCTAGCCTTGCCTCCATGACAATCACCGCCTTTCAAAGTTAGAGTTCTGTTGGGTAAACACTTATAAAAGAGTCCCATTTCATCAGCATTAAAAAATATAACTGGGCTGATAATCTTTTAGAATTTTTTTCAAGTTATTGCTTCTCCAGTCATCACAGACTGCTTTAGTTACACTTCTACTTTCTCCAGAAATAACCTTCACTGAACTTCCCTTTTCCCCTGAACTTACCTTTTCGTAAGGTAAGCGGTCTAAAGTGGAATAAAATCTCCCAATATGTCTTGGAAAAATTTCGATATATAGAGAATATTTCGATATATAGAAACAGTTTTTCTATGTAATGAACATGGAAATTTGCTAAGAGTTCGGTATATAGAAAATTTCGATATGGGGAAGTTCGATATATGGAGGTTCGACTGTATATATATATATATATATATATATATATATATATATATATATATATTAATGTGTACAAGTGGGCTTTCTACCAGAAGACATGGAACCAAAACCAATTTAGTCTCGGGTTATGAGAGGTCACTTCAGGTAACGATATCATAACCATCATTTATAATTTTTTATCGTCATCTTTGGTATTAGGGTGCACCACTCCTCGAATACCAGGAAAACTATGTGAATTGTGATCTAAATATTCGATTACCGCAGAATTCCGCAGGTTCCAAATACCAATTAATCTTCTTTCCATAAGTGATTTATCAAGGCTTATAATTCGTCTTCGTCGCACCACCCTGTCTCATTTGCGGTGATTTATCGCGTTTAATTGCAAGAGAAAATAATGTCAATTTAATGACGCATTCTCTCTACCTCGGCACTCATCAGATCGCGCGATCTGGCTCCTGTATCGCGGGATGTGGAGGAGAGGAGGGGGGGGTGAGTGAAGAATTGTTGCCAAAAACCGATATTGCCGGCGACTTATTATCTCTTACAAAAGGCATTCGCTACCGACAACAGAGTTAAGCAGGTGCGGTTTTTCCCACATGGACTTCAGACGCTTGTGTTTTTGCTCGTGCCAGGCCTTCTTTTCATAATTTACCACACCTGTCATTGAAAAGCCATTTCAAAAGAGAGGCCCTTTTCTGCGGACGCAATAGAAAAAGGGCCGCATAAAGCTTCTCTCTGCTGGTTACGATTTCGTGATTGAAGTTTCGATTTTTTTTCTCCCTTTTGTGGGCTTTCGTTCGGTCTGTAAACTGGGCTGCGGAGCATACCGCAAACAAGCTTCCACGAGGCGTTCACAACTGTGTTAATCTCTATTCACTTTCATTTTTTTTTTAAATATCTGCCCAGTATGTAGGTGCGAATTAAACAGCAGATTGCAATGAACTATAGCAGACGTCTGTCTGTGGATGAATGGATTGATGGGCTTGATGGACGGACTGGATATTAAATTTTTTTTCGTTTAATTAAGAGGTAGCAGAGGGAAATAGAAAAGGGTACTGAAGCATTTTGTTGTCGTGCGTTAATTGAATAATACACATACTTCTGTAATCAAAGATAACATTTATTAAAACTATTAAATAAACTCTGAACTAAATGTTAAAAGTTCCTTGACATAATAGTGTAGGTTATTAACTTATTTCATGCATCATTGGTATTCTGTGACTTACAATATATGTAGACCAATCTAATTAGCGTAATATCAGAGTACATCCAAATCATGGAGTATTGCTCATAACATGGAAACAAAATCATACCTTAAGGTATGTCATAAATAAAAACAAATACATGATATACACAAATAATCGAGTAACAACTATGACCTTATAACAACCATGAACTTTCGCAAATGCTCCCAAATTTGACATGCTCATACTCTTCTGGAAATAGATTTTTATTTATTTTTTAATTTTAATGTCTTTCGGTTTTAAGAGAAGCAAACCCGGAAGTTCATCGACAACACTTCTCTCTATTGAAGTTAGGTCACATATTGCTTGTCCATCACAAAGCACAATTATGATTAAACACTAAACGTTTAGCCATATACGAAAGAGCGTCATTTATTGGCCGGGGATAGAGGAAAAATAAGTGTATGACTAACGTATAAATGAAATTCAAGTTGGACCAGAAAACTATCATTTCAAAAATGATTTCTCGTAAAGAATCTGAGAAAATAAACGAATAAAAGAACTATTTATTAACAGCGTTTTTCGTAATTAGCGATTTCCAATTTAGATCATTAATTCTTATAACTGATGAATTTTGGCGGTGATACAAATTAATTTCGCATAAAATTCTCTTTAAAAAAATTACATTTATTTAAAGCGAAATATATTTATTATGCACTTAAAATCTAAGATAATATTTTGGAGGTTTAAATTTTTTAAACTATGTTTTGATTGTTTGCTTCATTGGTTTGAAAATATTATATTGAATTGCAATATTATTATTTCATTATTGCTTGTTATTAATGACGTTTTTTAGTTCTGCCTGGAAACTTAGTCAACTACGAATTTCTAGCTTTAAAAAGAACCACTGGATCTCGAAAATTAAGCTGTCTGTAAAATTTAGTAATACCAAAATGGTCCTTTCTTCCTCATAATTGCAAATATTCCTTTGTCTAGTGTCATTTCGTCTACAGTTATCAGAGATGAAGTTTGCTACTATGAATAACACTCTTCATAGCTTTTCTAACACTATCGGGCATTAAATCTGCGTGTTACATATGATAGGCAGACAGTCTAGGCACATATAAGGCACACAGTTTGCTTTCCGCTAAACGGCAAATCCCCGAGAAAATTGAATTTTTCTATTTTCCCGGATAGGTACTATTTATTACATTTTAAAACATTTCACTGTTTAGGAACTGAAATCAAGATCTGTTGTTTATATGCTTGGCATAATAAACTACTATTACATCATCGATGATAGCAAACTGAGCCTTAGACCTATAACTTCCTTCTTCTTCAATAAATAATTTTTGAGAAAATTAAATCCCTGATTATCAATTAAAGACTAGAGGAAATTATTAAGGGAATTCTTAGGTCTTCGGTAAATTCCCCCAAAACTGAAAATAGAAATCCCAGGTTTAATATTTTGCATGAATATATCATTATATTTCTAAGGTAAATAATTAAGATGTTAAGATTTGTTTGAAATCTACCTTTTTCTACTATTAATTAAAGACTTGTAGTGACAACAGAATTAAAGACTACTTGTTGATTGCAGTGAAAATAGTCTCATTCTTCAAGAAAGGATATAGTAACTGTTATTCTCCTTAAAAAATGAGTATTGCTATTCCCAGATGCCCCTCAAGTTAAAAAATCAAACAAAAAACAAAACCATATGGTGATCATAGCATCAAAACAAGCTCTGCATACAAACATGAGCCCGTGAGAACATGCAAAATACCGTGTCATTATTCACATTAATTGGTCCATCTGAACATTAATTATGAAGTGGTTTTTAACACCTTGTCTGCTTAGAAGCATACTTTAGAAGAAGAATTTTTATCCGATCTATCACGAAACTATTAATCATCCTAGTCAGAATAATAACGGCAGAACCGCGTTGTCAAAAAGTAAAGTTCTGACAAATGATATCTTTGCTCCAAATTATGCAGATTTTTTTAACCTATTGGTGTTGTTTTCGTAAGTTATTTAATGTATCAAGTAACACTATGTAAAATAGAAAAGTTAAATTTATCTCTTTTAGTTAATGGGGTACTAGATCTCAGATAATTTTATAGTTTGAAATTGTCGCAATAACTTTCCATCAGGTAGCTCTGGTTCTATCACCTGCTAGAATATTTCAAATCCGATTTCGATCGCACAAATACACATACATGCATGGCTGTTTGAGAGCGCTACGGTCAGATTTTGTTACATAAGGGTCAATTAGAATCGGGAACAACAGTTTAAAGTAGATTCCGGAACAACCATCCAACAGTGGCACTCGAACACATAGGTTCTGATCAAATGCCAGCACCCTAGCCATTCAGCCATCGTCCGGCCACACACACACACACACACACACACACACACACACATATATATATATATATATATATACATATATCTATTTATCTATATATATATATACACACACATATATATATATATATTTATATATATATACATATATATATATATACATATATATAATTTTAAAGATCTTTTTTTAACATATTTTCATTAACCCTCTTTCCTGCAAGCCCCACTTTTTAATTTGACTACATCTTCCTTTTCCGTCAAATTGTCAATATAAATAATTTCCCTTCTTTTCACATATATCCTACGAACTTTCTGTATTTTCAGATTGATATCTTGAGCTTGGACAATCTTTGACATCATTTCAACATTAATCCACTCTTAAATTTTCTCTATATGCATTATTCCAATACCAAAATCACTTTTTGTCGAAACACAGCCCTGAAAAATCGAACTCATCGTCTATCGAACAGATCGTCTATCTGTTGTTTAAAAAAAATTCTATTGTTTTAAATAAATCTTAGATTATGGCGTTGTTAAAAAGCATATATATATACAGTGCCCTAACTAGACAGGGGCAACAGGGCCACTCCTCCAGGGCCTACTTTGAAGGGGGCCCAAAATGCTGTATTTGTTTTATTATTTTACCAAACCTAATTAATTAAGGGGCTGAAATGCAAATTGTTGCCCAGGGCACAGGCATGACTAGTTACGGCACACACACACACACACACACACACACATATATATATATATATATATATGTATATATATATATATATATATTTATATATATATATATATATATATATATATATATATATATATATATATATATATATATATATATATATATATATATATATATATATATCTTGATTAAAGTAGTTTTGTGCAATTTAAATGGTCAGTATTTTTACAAAATGTAACATGTTATAAGAGTCCGTAATATGTTAATAAATAATATAAAATTTCAAAGTAATAGGAATTAAGTCCTCTTATGATAATTCAACAGACGAAATCAGAAATTTTTATAATATTTATAGAATATGTTTCCCTGAAATGGCTATTTATTTTTATTATTGGGTACGCCAAACGATGCATATCAGTTGCGTCCATGTGATAACTTAAAAAAATTTCTATTTCAAAAGGATAATTTTTAAATGTTATAATACGTGTCGGAATTTGAGAGAGACAAGCAGAAATGGAATTAGTCGCATACAAGGTTTATTTGGATTTGAAAGGATTAAAATATCCTCTCGAGTTTCGATAAAATCTCATAATTTTGCACACTTTGTATTTGGTTAAAGAAAAAACAAATTAATTCCCAGACCTAAGAGACAGGTAGGAAGGGAATGCAAAGCAAATTCGTGAAGTGGACATCACCCTTTTTTTTCTTTTTCTTTAGGAAAACAGATTTCGGCCGAGAAGAGGATAATGTAGCAGGTTGGATCGTCAAGCAATACCTGTAGCCCACACGTCGGATATTGGCCTTGAGGACGCGAAGGGGGGCGTATTCAAGGCCAGTGCCAGATACAATTTTTCAACCCCTGCGACATCGCTCAATCGATACACGCCCGCGCACTTTATTGAAACTGCCCTGTTCACGCAAATTATTCTGATGTATCGCTCCTATAATGGGATAGAAGGCCATAATGCTAACGCAGCTGCGATATTAGCGGGTAGAGTTATTCGTTTCTGAACTGAAGGAATCGTACGATGGACTGGGTCGACATGCATTGCGGGTAAACATGAACAGAGTGCGATAGTCGAGGTGCTTGCGAAAAATTATCCCGCTGAACACGCTAAATTAGCGCAACATGTGGCATATGTGACAAAAGCGGCCTCTAAATGAAGATTTATTCGGCTCGAGGAAAGCATCTGAACGTGATTTTTTATTTTTATTTATTTTTTATTTTTTATTTTTTCAGGATTGGATAAGAGGTTTTTTTTTTTTTTTTTTTTTTTTTAAATCAGCTCACATGACGGAATAACGGACTCACCTGAAAATACACTCTGTTTTCATTTCTTCAGTTTGCTGACTAATTTCTTTGATTTGAAGATTCAAAGCATATTTTGATACGTATCATATTTTATAGGCAACTCTACTCCAAATATACTCCATAATAGTTAAGGAAAAGTTCTGGAGTTAAGTATACTCCAGAATAGTAATAATATGATGCAATAAATTCCATTTGGATTTTCAAAACGCCAACCAGCAAACTATTTTCTAAAATTTTGATCCGAAACAATTTGAGCCGTTATGTAGGTAAAAGTAAAGATCTCAGGATGTCTTTTATTATGCCAATTAAAATATATATATATATATATATATATATATATATATATATATATATATATATATATATGTATATATATATGATTTTGATAATGTAGGGAGCAATTCAGTTTTACTGCCAAATTTAAATATAAATTTTTTTTGTAACTGGTTTACCTTGAAATTTGTTACTTTTCCCATTTTCAAGGTTTTAGGAATATTTTAATGGAACTGTTGTCTTTTATAGAATTACAGAATTACAGCATCCTTACAGAATGTTAGTTATTAGTTGCGATTTGACTAATATATTGCAAATATATTTTTAACGTCACTAGCTGACAAGTCATCATTTTGATTTAAAAAAATTTTGCAACTCTGATGAAAAATTTTTAGGGAATTTAATTTCTGTAAAGATGTAAATGAACAGCAAGAAATTCTCTTTTAATTGCGTTCATACCCACTCTCTCTGTTTTTATTGATTGGTTCACCTTGTTATTAATTTTTCTCTTTGCGTTTCAAGGATTCAGAGTATATTTAATGCTACCCTTCTTTCATAATAAAATTCCAAGTATAGGAATTCCTTCAAAATATTTAAAATTAAATGTACTTTAACTAGTATATTCCAGATATACATTTTACCACAAACCACAGAGAATTTTTACAAAATCTCTATTAAAATAATTTGTGTTATTATGAGAAAAAGCAATGAATAATTACTTTTAATTTTTTCTTTTTTTTTTTTTGGTTTTGAACACTAGAGAGCGACATTTTTTTTCATGTATAAATAATTGCTTCAATCAAGTTTATCTAAAAAAATTAATGCGTTAAAAATAAATTTATAGCAACAACTCTCCCTATACCATTTTATACGAATTCAAAAGCTATAATAATCTTTACAGATATGGTGAATTGCTTCCTATTTCCCTTAGTAGATCATTCTTTTTAAATCATGACTTCTGAACAGATCTTAAATGGTGAAGAGTTGAATATTATTTTCAGCCCACTTATTTAATTGAATTAAATATTAAATTATATAATTATTAAATATTAAATATTTATTTTTAACCTATTAAATTTTTTTAGATAAACTTGATTGTAGCAATTATTTATACATGAAAAAAATGTCGTACTCTAGTTTCCAAAACCCTAAAAAAGGGGGGAAGAAAAAATTAAAAGTAATTTTTCATCGCTTTTTCTCATAACACAAATTATTTTAAAAGAGCTTTCGGAAAATTTCTCTGTGGTTTGTGGTAAAATGTATATCTGGAATATGCGAGAAGTACAGTAAAATCTCGTTTATCCGGACTAACTGGGACCATAGGCAATCCAGGATAATCCGGGTAATAGGGGTAATAAGCAAAACAAAACCCTTAACTAAGCAGACTTACCGTTTATTACGATAAAAAAACTATGTTTTGTAACAAAATTACATAGTATTGTTTATAAGATATTAAAAAATATAAAAATAAATTTTCGCATCATTTCTTAACAAAGAATTGGTAAGTCTAGTAAAGCTTTCTTAAGCTCAACAAGAAGCATTTTACTACCATAATTTATTGTACAATCTATGCAGGAACTGTACACTGAATCAAACTAAAAAGCGAAAATTTGGCGTACTTGTAGTTACCTTCTTGCTATCATAGTTAAAAATTATTATCTAATGTGAACATTAAATAAAAATGTCTATAAATCTAATCCGGATTATCCGGAGATCCGGATCAACGAGGGCCAGATTAAAGAGGTTTTAATGCACATTTAATTTTAAAAAAAAATAAACTGGTATTCTACTGGAAAATTTTTTAATGCATTTTTACTGTTTGGTCGGAGACTCATTGAACTTCGTTACTGTACATCTCTCGAGTTAAAACGGCTATTTGAAAAAATAAATCCATGTTCTTTTTCACAAAGTTTATAGACCCTATTTATGATAAAATACTTGTGTTGTTGTTGTTCCTACTGCCGTCTCGCAGGAAATTCCGGACCAGATCCACATAGGCTTCGGGATGAGTAGTGCAGCTCCGGTTTATTACAGTACCAGAAGTGTCGGAGTCCAGAACAGTACCAGAAGGGAAAAATTGACAGAGAGGGCAGGAAAACCTACAGAAACTGGGATAACTGCTCGGACACAGAACTGACGACGGCACTCATTTTTGATTGTCCAGCCATTCTTACTGAATTGTTAAAAACTTGAGTCTTGTTTACGAGACTGAACTTCTACGATGACAATGTAGTACAGATTGCCAGGGCCATCATCTCCGCCCATGGCACTATTTGAATAGGCTTCATCATTGATACGACATCATCATCATCATCAAGGGTCGAAGTCCGACTTGGCTGTCTGCCACCACAATTTTGACCGAGCACTCCCAAGGATGACATCTGGGGGGATCGTACCTTCCCCACCCGCTGATCTCATAGAAAGCCTTTCCCGTCTACTGATTTAACGTGCCCATATTCGGCCCAGACATGAAGGTATTTAACAGCGCTTGTCGGGATTCGATCCGAGTACCCTCAGTGCCTAAAGCCGACGCGCTACCACTAGGCTACCTGTGGCCAAAAATACTTTTATTTTTCTTTAAATAACATGAATGGCTGAAACATTTAAAGAAAACTTGACGTCAGGCAAATATTTATTAGAATTGCGAAATTTGGTGATTAACTTGGAGAGATTTTTAAAATTTGGTTAGAAAGTGTCCCAGGAAAGGCAATGCTTAGGTGTCTAAATGCATGTTTGTGGCGGATAATTGGTATAAAAAGTAAACTAATTCAGTAGACGATGTTTCAGATGCATACAAAATTAGTCGAAGCGATATTACTCTATGGGTCATCCCAAAAAAGAAAATTCTCGAAGAGGGAAACTAAAAAGTTTTTACATAAAGGATTATGACACGTTGTAATTACATTTACGGCATGTTACAGAGTAATTACAAAGAATTAAATGAAAGAGAATATTTCAGCTACGAAGGAGTGATGGATCGATCACAAATGAGAATTAATAAGATGTTATTGAAAATGTTATCTTGCGCCGAAAATTTGGTAATAGCCTGATTTATGTCACATAAGAAATGCGACCTCGAAAAAAACTAATTGATGTTTCAATAATAGACGGTTTCTATGAAAACCCACGTTATCTTCGCTTCATTTTTCTCTTGTTATCAAATATGTTTTCCTCATGGGGAATGCATTAAATGCTTTCACCTCAAATTCTCATCATTTCAAACACCTATTTAATTAAATTTAAATTCAAAATTATGCATAATACTGTACCTACACATAACAATATAAATAAATAAATAAATATACACACTTACACACATATATATTAATTAATTAATTAATTTATTTATTTAATTATTCTACGGCTTGATCACTAGACACACAGTAAAATTATAGAAAGGTTAAGTAATGAAAGGTTAAGTTAATTAACTTTTCTTGAGAGATAAAATAAATTAATAACTGATGAAAGTGTCATTGTACAAAGAACGTTGAAAACACAAAATTACCAATGCAAAATAAACAATAATAAACGTCTCAAACGCATCTTCGACAGCTATATATATATATATATATATATATATATATATATATATATATATATATATATATATATATATATATATGAAAGAGGGGTTTGAGTTCTGGTAGGCAGAATCGAAATAATAATAATATGATATATATTGATTTTTAGAATACTACGAGTATTTTTTAGAATAATTTCCAAAAATTACTTATCATGCAAAATAAAAATAAGAATAACAAATAAATAAATAAATAAAGTGTAGCGAATGTGAACTTAAATCCAATTAGGTCCCACTAAACTAACTATTTATCAAACAGAACCAATATTTAAAGACTTAATTTAAAGAAAATAAAGTTAGGTTTAAAAAGTAATCTGTTAAAGAACTTTGTACTACGAAAAAAATTCCAGATATTAGTTTCTTGTTTAAAGCAATACATATCGACGTATTCCCTCTCTCAGCTTATGATTTAAACTTGGTTAAATGATCAGTCATTTTCAGCAAAGTTCTCCAACGTCACCCCTTAATATTCT
>OU015497.1:111031359-111183859 GCA_907164885.2 Dolomedes plantarius | reverse complement strand
GAATTTTTTTCCGGCATTTTGCTACTTCGATATATGGAGGTTCGACTGTATTTTGTTGAAGAATATGACTTAATTCTCAAAAAAAAACATTTTTAAAGAAAATTCACAAATTTTCACAAATTTTTGAAAATTCTCCATGCGCTTTCCTCTTTTTTTCTGATTTCTTCCCAATTTCTCAAGATTGTAAATCGTAGTGTTTGTCTTAAAACTGTGCATAGTTCTTTGAAACCTTAAATATTTTTCAAATTTGTAGACCTTGAAATAAAGTAAAAACATGCAAAAACATAAAAAATAGCAGGTAGAATAAAAAAAAGTTATTTAAGACTTTAGATTCAAACAAAAAAAAATCAATGCACAATTATGTTTCCAAACATATGGTAAACTTATAATGAAAAAATTAAGGTTTTTAGAGGATATGGAATATGCATGAAGCATTTTGAAAAATGTTAAATTTTTTTAAAAACAATTTGAAATATAGGCATTATTCTGCCAAAAACCTTATTTTCTATTAGAAGGGTCTTCAGTGTAGTAAAAGAAATTACCAATTATTCTCATTTTGTATATAGAGTTAAAATCTGAAAATTAAAAAATTCAAGGATGAAGATTCCTTGTCCCCCTTAAGAATAGAAAAATATAGGAATAATTAAGAAGAAAAACGTCGCTCCAAACTTATCCGAATGGCTTTACGAAATCCAATATGAAAAAGGGAAAAGTGAAAAAAAAATACTGAATGCATCTTTTATAACTGTGTCGTTCTTTATCTACATAAATGATTGTAATATGTTTTTGTTTCGAATTTTGTATTAGAAACATTAGTTACACGAAATTTTTAGAAAATTCTAAACGGGAACACAAGGTTTCCAATAATTTCCAATAAGAATTAAGATTGACAATTAGATACAAAATAAAGGCAGTTATACAATAGGCCGGAGAGCATTAGGTGTGATTGTCAATAGGGACAATTAACAGATGCGAAAGACAGTTACACTCAATCCTTTCCCCGCCTGATGAAGAAAACTCTATTTCGATACCTAAACCTCAAAACCCCTCTCAACTGAAAAATTACAAATTTTACGGAAGGGCCAAAAAACATTTTAACAAATAAGTCACAGCTGTAGATAAGAGGTTCATTAAAATGCCTTTAGAATGTACTTAACACTATTTATTAAGTTTTCTTATGAATCAATTGATCAGGGGTTCTTAACCTTTTTCAACCCATGTAACCCTTTTTGTGTATCATTAACTATGCGACTCTCCAACAAAAAAACTTTAGTTTTATTAAAATGTCTCATATTAGTTAAGTTTAACCGTTAAACTGTTAAAGTTTAATTAAAAATAGGTAATTTAAATTAAAAACAAGAAATTTTATTTTAATGGACATTTTATTACAAAGTTATTATTAATCCGACATTAAATTTAAAAAAGACTCAGGAAATAATTAGTGCGAACGTTGGACTTGATTTTTGTCTATAAAGTTCATCAATATATGGCTCCAGCTTGGATACAGTAGTAACGAGCGATGTGTTTGCTTGCTGCTTTACTGATAGTTTTTAGTTTAAATCATTACTCAAACTTTTGTCACAATTAAATTCTAGCACGTATCAATATAATTTTGTATACATTTTGGTAGTTAATCGAGTACCCCTTACAGATTTTCGCGTATCCCCAAGGGGTACGCGTACCACCGGTTGAGAACCATTGCAATAGATGATAGGAGCTATGGATTATCGTATTCCCACATAAAATCAAAACAGAAAAAAATAGTTGCTGAGAGGTTTTGGAGATTAGGTATCGATTTATGAGTTCGAATCTGGTTGCCATTCTTTATTTTTTACGTGCATTTTAACGAGCTGTATGTTCCTATCTGTATTACAAAACCTGTTAAATCTTTTTATTTTATTCAAAGATTTTATGTGAAGTTCTTATATTTGATGTTTTGGGGGAAAAATGCACGTAATTAATACATAAAGAATCTTCCATTATGTAATCAAATCTATCAAACCGGTCTGGCTTGATTATGATGCGAAACGGTTGGCACTGCCTCAGATTCCATAAAAGGGCACTCGCTTAATCGATCTATAAAAATTAAGTTGCAGCCTCGAGTCAAAATTTGATCAATTAGAGAGTTCTATTTAAGTGGCATGCATTTGACATTGTAACTCTTTCGGTGTTCTCTAAGCTGTGAATCGAGCAATGCATTATTAATTACAGATTCACCCAGTACATTATGCCGAAGCGTGACAATGCAAGTCTTTTTTTTTCTGGAGTACCTGTTAATTGAAACTTCGTGCTCTCCAACAGGCACCGAATCTCCCTTGTCCTCCATATTTAAGAACAACATCATCCAAAATTGCTTCGCGGCGGTGGGAAACCAGGTATGATCTTGTTTTGATGAGCAAAGCATGTAAAAGAAGAAATCGTATCACATTTCCGCGTTCGTCCGAGGTCCGCGCGAGAGAGGAAATTCCTCCGCAGATCTGACACTGGAGGGGACCTCATAATCATGCAGACCTTTTGAATTGAGATCGTTCCCATTTTTCTCCCAGATCTCAATCCCAGCAGTGGGCATTCCGTAGCACCTTTGTTATTTCGTGAAGAGTTACCACGAAATAATGACTTTGACTTCAACTTCGAAAATTACAAGAGCATAGAGAGAGAGAGAGAGACGCCGAGGAATGCTTTTCAGAATTTTTATCTCGTTGTTAGCCTTTGTTTTTTTTTTGTCGAGTTAGTATTTCGTTGTCGGCTTCCGGGTGCAAAAGGGTGACACCAAGGGGGTAATTAGCGTGGTTTTATTTTGGTGTTTGTTCGGGTGAAAATTTTAGTAGTTTTTAATGACAGGTTTTGGGAGATTTTTCGTGTAAGGGGTAATTTGATAACCGATTGTGTGACCTTCATGTTATTGGCTACACGGAAGATTCAAAGTTCATCTTTGCGGTAATTATTTCGCGAACATGCAATTTTTTCATTGTTTTCAGGGTGGAAATAACTATGTTTAGTAAATTATGTGAAGTTGTCGATTAAAATATCATTACTTATTTTTCGCTATTGAAATCAAAAATTTAAATTATTAATGATAATTTAATCGATATAACCTGTTAAATAATAACACTTTTCTAACAGAGATGTAAAAAAATGCGAAATAAAACTTACTTTAAGCTATTAAATTGCATGCCTTTGTTCCATTGCTTTCAAAATTATTTAATCACCACCTGGAATAAATGATACGCTGTATCTTCTGGAAGTTTCAACAAAATATGAAAAATCCTGATGTAATTTATAATAATTATTAACTGCTATCATGAGAGTAACGAACATCCACAGTGCTGAGCTCGATGTTAAGTCTTTTACATAATATCATATCAATGGATAAAATTTTAAACCATCCTTAATTACTCTGCGATATCAGTTACAGCTCGAATTAATCCTAAATAAAACTAGTTCATTTCAGCTCTATTTTAAAGTTTCTTCTTTAAATGAAAAGACGGAAAAAACAAAATAACAATTAACTTTGACATATCTTTTTTATCTTATTGACTTGTATTTCCATTAGTTTTTCTTAAATCTTATACATAACTTTTCACTCTTTCTTAACTGTTTTTATGGTCACACATGACAAATATAATTTGACACACAAACAAACGTATATATATATATATATATATATATATATATATATATATATATATATATATATATATATATAGTATATATATATAGTATATATATACATATATATATATATATACATATATACATATATATATATATACACACACACACATATATATATACAGTGGAATCTCGATCGATCGTTTTTCTGTATGTGTCGCTCATTTTATCCAGTCCCAACGATCATATTTCTTTGTTATGTTTCCGCATCTATCGTTTTCCCGCATTTATCGTTCATTTCAATCGGTCCCTTGAAAAACGAAAGATCGAGATTCCACTGTATATATATATATATATATATATATATATATATACACACACACACACACACACACACATATATATATATATATATATACATACACACACACACACATATATATATATATATATATATATACACTCATGGACAAAAAAATTAGCGCACCAAGAAATAATTACGGGATCGTAACGAAACTTGCAATGAGGGTACATGTCGGGGAGATATGCAAATGATTAGAAATGCAGCGTGATTGCGCATTATGTATAGCCGGTAGAGGGCGTTGAACATCGTACTCTGTGGAGTATAAAACAGGTAACCAAAGCTTGTTTGAGTGTGCTGAATCATTTACAAAGGAAGAGCTGAGATAGACATGCCATTACGCCGTGTTCGAAGACAATATAAGCAGTTGTCGCAGTTTGAGAGGGGGTGAATCGCCGGTATGATGGAAGCTGGGTGGTCAGCTGGGCGAGTAGCTCGTCAATTAGGCCGTTCTGATTGTGTTGTGAGGAGGTTTTGGGACCAGTGGACCCGAGAGATGTCATGTACACGAAGACCAGGCTCAGGACGCCCTCGACAGACCATTCGTCGAGAAGACCGCCACATCGTAAGAAATGCACGCGTACAGCCAGCTGCTTCATCGGCCGCCATCCAGCCACAGGTAGCACCTTCACTAGGGGCCTCTGTGTCTTCTCGAACCATATGAAGGTGCCTGGCTGAAGGACAGTTGGTATCGCGGCGCCCATTACGTGTGCTGCCCTTGACGCCCACCCATCGACGCCTCCGTTTGGAGTTTTGCCGCTCACGAGGAAACTGGACTGCAGCGGAATGGAACCAGGTCGTCTTTAGCGACGAATCCAGATTCAATCTCGGCAGTGAAGACAATCGTGTTCGTGTGTGGAGAGCCCGTGGTGAACGCTTCAATCCTGCCTTTGCTGTACAGCGACACATCGCTCCCACAGCTGGTGTGATGGTATGGGGTGCCATTGCCTACAATACACGGTCACCCCTAGTATTGTTCCGTGGCACCATGACAGCCCAGCGGTATGTTCATGAAATCCTGCAACCACATGTGTTACCACTCATTCAACGGCGCCCAGGAGCCATTTTCAACAAGACAATGCTCGGCCTCATACGGCAAGGGTGTCACAAGACTGTCTCCGCACTGTTACTACCCTTCCTTGGCCTGCCCGATCCCCAGATTTGTCTCCAATCGAGCATATCTGGGATCATTTGGGACGACGAGTTGGGCATCCCACGAGTTTGAACGAACTAGAGGCAAGGTTACAGCAAATATGGAACGAAATGTCTCAAGACATCATACAGAACTTGTTTGACTCAATGCCCGATCGTATCGCATCGTGCATTTGCGCTAGAGGGGGTCCAACGGAATATTAACTCCTCCGTTCTTTTGCCTTTTTCTCTGAAATAAATTATCCTTTTTCTTTGATTTTCTTATCATTTACTTATATCAAAGTAGTCATTACGTATGTAAAATTTCGTTTCATTTTGACGACTCCTTCTTGGTGCGCTATTTTTTTTGTCCATGAGTGTATATATATATATATATATATATATATATATATATATATATATATATATATATATATCGGAAAATAATAGATGGATTAGAGGGGGGTAATACCAGATACAAATTAAACACAAAACATTAAATTTAAAACAAAAACTCCTCATCTATTAACTATTTTGATTATTCTTAAAGAATCTGTAAAAATAAACCTCATTTTTAGACTTTGCTCATTACTAGTTTCAAACACTTATTATTTGCTTTTTTATTTAACTTTGATAGTAACAAAATTAAAAAATTCAGAGATTCCTGTTCAAATCACTGTAAAATCAAGGTGTTGAAATATTTTAAGCTATTAAAAACGGTAAAATTCAAGATTGGAAATGGTAGACAAATGAATTGAAACATAAAGCATAATTATATCTTAAGTAATCTTCTGACCAGTGCGGATAACTTACCTTATGAGCAATTTCTGGTAAGTGGAAGGGGTTGAGCTAATAATTTACTCCTCAGGCGCATTACACTGTACTCTCGATTATCCGTGCAGAAAAAAATCTGAAATCTTCATCCAAAATAATACCTACTTAATTTATTAAAAACTGCATTCAAATCTCTTCCGATATATATTTATAAAGAACAAGATTTTCAACTTAAGTTTGCTATTTATTGAGAACATTTTTATTTCTAGAAGAAAATCTTCTAGAGTGGTTAGAAAGTGATTTACGTGAACCAGGTGTGAGGACCGCCCACGTCGTGGAGCTGGACTCAATTTTAAGTAGAAAGCCTCCCCAAAGGCGATTATTTTAAGTAAGATTATCAGGGTCGTTAACAAGTCGTTAAAGAAGCTGTTAACGGACAATTCAATTAAGGTAAACTAACGACAGCCACCGCAGTTCACTGCGACACCAGATATGCCGACACACAAGCGGGTGAAAAACCGCAGACTCGGTTCCCACGCTAAGGTTAAATTCTCTAGAATCTTCTGGAATTTCCGAAAGAGGAGATATAAAAGGAAGAAAGAACGAACGGGAGGGGAGATCTCTCTAGTGTTTGAGAGATGATTGTTGAAATGTTGTATCATAGTTGCTGTAAATTATACATATGAATGAACAAGAGATCTGTATATATGTAAGGAAAGAGTGGTCTCTCTGTCCATGGAAGCCATAAACGAGTTACTTAACCACAAGGTCACGGCACCGGGGTTGGAACATATGAGTGACACTGATATCACAAATGCTGCTACGATTCAACCCGAGAAAGAAGTTGAAGATGAAGAGAATGGAGAAGGGCAAGTTGATCTGATCAAACGTAGCACTGCGTTACCGTGTGTCGACACTTCATTAGATTATATGAGTCAATGAGATTATGAATACAGTGATATGATAGGTGTTAGGAAAATTTGTATTGATATCAAAAAACATCAACGATCCAAAGGCAAAGAAAATTACAGTTTACATACATAAATTAAATTAAAATAGAAAAGCGAGTGTAGTATCATATTTTGAAAATACAATAAAATTTAAAAGATATTGGATTATCTGTATTTTTCGATTAATCGTGATACCCCTCCCATCCATTAACCTGGAAAATCGAAAGTACACTGTATCCACATCATATTTGACTAACAATTTATTCATGCTTAACATACACTGGATATAGAATGGACAGAGTTTATTGCGAATTGCTATTGTTGCATTTTCTTCTATTCTATATATTTATATGTTCCTTTACAGAAAAACAGTGTCCCCTTTTACGAGTTTATATGCTTTGCAACCAAATTTACTATATTATGTCTTTTTTCATTGCACTGGAGGTAATTTAATGCTAGACATATAATAGTAACTGTCAAGTTTAACCCGTAATGACGAACTTAAAGCAAATTTAATACTGCTGAAATGTGAAAAAAAATTTAAACTTTTGAATAAATGCTTAACAATCATCTCGTTTTTCGTCCAGTTTTTTATAGCTTAGAAAATTACGTTATTTCGTTCCCTTGTAATATGAAACCTGTAGTGAATATTGATACTTGCAGGAAAAGAAGTTAAAACTAGTTCCAAGGATGTAAAAACAGTGATTGTCTCAAAAGCATTATGACAGGTAAGATTTTATGCAATTTTCATGTTTTTTGTTTTAATTAAGCAATGTATAAAAAATATATTTTATCTTATAAAGTTTTTTCCTCTCAATAATCATAAGATTAAAAAATCAATAGGGGAGAAACATTTTAATCCGTGTAATGATTGACTTTATCAGAATAATATCTATTTGAGAACAAAATATGTTACTGTTACATATGGCAATTTTTTGGAACTTAATCCATTACACTTGCAGCCGTGACTGCTGGCCGTTTATTTAAGGGGGCACCGTATAGGTGGCCAGCATTACCCCCTACAAGCTGGTCCTGTAATTTAGAACCGGGTCAAGTGCCGAGACCGGAACTTGACCCTGCACCTCCAGAGGTAAATTTGAGAACTTGGAGGACTTTGCAGCCCCGACGGATTTTACGTGCACCAGCCTCCATTAGTGTGCACGGCTATGGATTTTCAGCAACGGGAATCGAACCAGAGATGTTTAGATCACTAGCCTACTGCTCTTACCAACTGGGCCATCGAGCCCATAAGAAAAAAATATATAATAATCTCAGTGGGCGTTACTATTTAGGTCTAAAACATGGGCACCTTTTTTTAAAAAACTAAATGAGTGACATGATGAACTACAGATTTTCGATTTGATTTTTGAATGAGCTAGTACTTTATATCATGTTCAAGAGTATTTAATTATGAAATCTGAGGCCAACTTATCAAAGGGAAAAAGTGAGAGGCCAATTTTAATTATCTGTGTTACAAGTTATGATTCTGTGAAGCGGGTCGTTAAAAGTAGGGTCTGATTGTAGACATGGTCACAAAGAAAGATTTCACTGTCTTTACTTGCAAGTGAGGTAGGTATATATACTTACACTGTCATTCCCATTGAAGGATTTTCAAAGTAAGAAACACCACTCTGTGGAACCGGGTTTGACATCCGGCATAAGCATGGACAATTCTGAGAGGCCCTATATCAAGAGCAGTAGGTTCCCTTGACTGGTATTTCCATGATAAAGCAGCTAAAAAAAATTCGGTGTGAATAGACAAATGTCCACACAACAAGTGACTTCCGTATTAGAAAAAAATAATTTTCTCTATATTCCATTAAGAAATTATTTAATAGTACTTATTGTGGATTTTAGTAAAATATGCTGACAAAATTTTTCAATCCCCTCCTTCCCCCAAAAAATAAGTAAATGAATAAAAATAAATAAATAATAAATAAATAAATGAAAATAAATTATCTTTTCCGTCGATATATAATTCGCTATTGACTGGTATTTCCATGATAGAGTAGATAAAAAAAATTTGGTGTGAATAGACAAATGTCCACACAACAAGTGACTTCCGTATTAGAAAAAAATATTTTTCTCTATATTCCATTAAGAAATTTAATAGTACTTATTATGGATTTCAGTAAAATATGCTGATAAAAGTTTTCAAGAATCCCCCCCTCCCCCCAAAAAATAAATAAATGAATAAAAATAAATAAATAATAAATAAATGAACGAAAATAAATTCTCTTTTCCGTCGATATATAATTCGCTATTGACTGGTATTTCCATGATAAAGTAGCTAAAAAAATTCGGTATGAATAGACAAATGTTCGCACAACAAGTGACTTCCGTATTAGAAAAAAAAAATATTTTTCTCTATATTTCATTAAGAAATTTAATGGTACTTATTATGGATGTAAAATATGCTGATAAAAGTCTTCAAGAATCCCCTCTCCCCCCCAAAAAATAAATAAATGAATAAAAGTAAATAAATAATAAATAAATAAACGAAAATAAATTATCTTTTCCGTCGATTCATAATTCGCTATTGACAAAGTTTTGTTTTCCCCAGACTCCATATAATTTGGTTATAACCATATAAACCTTCCTTTATAAACTTGATGCTACCAACTATATAATACAGCAATGGATCTGTAACTTTCAAAACTCAAGGATCCCTTTTTATTTAGGAAATATTTCGATGGATCCCCGACTTTAAGCTGTTGCTTGTTAATCAGGGTAATTAATGAATAATAACATTAACAAGATTCTAATATTTTTTTCTTGAAAAATTTTTGTCTGCTATAAGTATTTAACAATTTTTATTAATTTATGCACAACAATATTAGACTACCAGAAATTTTTAGTTATAAGATACTTCCCCGTGTAGAGGGAATTTAGCGCTCATTGTATATATTTACAACATTGTAAGGAAAAAAAGCTACATTCACATTATCCTTTTATTTATACTTCAGATATTAAGGGAGCTTAAAATTTTTTTTAATGACAACTGACGTAAAATTATATTTGCATACATTTGTTTTAAGCATAGTTTTCAGAATCAGTTTGAAATGAGAGGGATTGCTAGAAATGCGCATGTATCATTTCAAACGTATGCAATTTTAAAACTGCAATTCGAAACATATAAATATGTCTATGTATATAATTTATTAACAGAGGTGTATTTTGATGTGTAAAATCTGTTCCTTATTAATACGTATAGTTATACTTGTACAATCTAACCCTGTTATAGCAAACCCGGTATATAAAACACGAAAATTTTCGTCCCGCCCTTTTCCCATTTTGCGTAATTTAATTAGTATTGTGTCAGTATAATGTCATCGATTTTAGTCGATTTAATTCATTAATGATCATTTTGAATAGATTTAACATTTTCTTATTGCATCATTATTGAATACACGTTGCAACTAATGAGTTATGCATATTGTGAACTCTAGCATTTTTCTTAACAGTTCGGATATAGCGAACAAAACCTTTGGTCGCTCGAAGTTCGTTATAACGGGGTTCGACTGTATACCAAGTTATTGGCTTTTATACTAATCGCAGAACAATAATTTCGTCTTTTGTACAAAGAAATGTACTTTTGTAAACAAAATTGATAGACTTAAGCCTTTTATACATGTGAAAAGATTTTTGTTTTTTTATCATTACTAACAAATATCTAAAAATCACTTTTTTTGACTTAAGCCGGGGCACCATAGATATTATAATGCGAAGGAAGAGTTTTACCGTTATCAACGAAACACTTTAGAAACTGACTATGAAGGAAAATTTTGTCAGTGCTTATTACTCCATATATTAACTCTGTTATAAGATATTAATTATTATTTTCAATAAGCCTTTTCTATAATTCTAACTCATTAGAAAAGGATTTTACCAGTTCATTAAAACTAAGAAATTTTGAATACTTACATCATTGATCAACATTTCTCATGCAATTTTCCCCAACACTAGTTTTGCTTTATGTAATATTTATGAGTTTTAAAATAAGGCGTAAGTACTTGAAAATGTAATATTTAGTAGTAACAAAAAACTATAGATATCATCAACTCTCCATTGCAGACTATTTTTATAACTTAAAATTAGGGAAGCAGTGACTGATATGAATGGATGTAATGGATTACTATAAATGGACTGCTGGATGTTTTGGCCGAATGGTGTAATGCTATTTAGCAATTTATATAACTCATTTCGCTACGTAATACTGCATAAGTTTACCTTGTAACACCTATCGAATGTCTATTTATTGTCTCCTTAATCAGACCTTCATCCAACTTTTGAAAGATTATGGCTGAAAAAAAAACTTATTGCCTTCAGATCTCTTACTACTACAGTCGAGCCCCCGTTATAATGAACTTCAAGGGACCAAAGGTTTTGTTCGTTTTATCGGGTGGTTCGCAATATCGGAACCGTTAAGAAAAATGCTAGAGTTCCCAATATGCATAACACATTAGTTGCAACCTGTATTCAATAATGCTGTATTAAGAAAATGATAAAATCTATTAAAAATGATCATTAATGAATTAAATCGACTAAAATCGATTACATTATACTGACACAATACTAATTAAATTATGTAAAATAGGAAAACGGCGGGACCAAAATTTTCATTCGTTATATCCGTGAGTTCGTTATATACCAGGTTCGCTATAACAGGGTTCGACTGTATCTCACGGAAAAGTATAAGACAGCAGATGCTAATTTGGAAACCATTCTAATGCACTTTCCCTTCCGGAAAACGTTCAACCTTACCGACAAAATTTTCCCACCCATTTCCGAACCGATTCAAAGTCCAATGATAACTTTTGTTTGAAGAAGAGAAAAATCTAGCTCTGTAGCTTTATATGGCGAGGCGTTTGTATTGATATTTCACGCTGTTGGATTTTTTAAAGGTTGAAATCTCTCATAATTAGCTAATTCATTAACTGGGTGCTCCACTTTCCCCCCGCTTTGTAAATGTGTTGAGTGAAAAAAAAAACTCGTTACACATTTTCGATCTCAAGTCCAGGCGTTTCCTTTCGCCGGCATTTTAATGTGACAGCCAGACTGAGCGGGAACCTCCCTTACAACAACGCCACGAGAAGGAAGAAAAACACGCGCGCTCACAACGCACAGACCTTACGAAAAAACAAACAAGCTCGCAACGGGCAGCGACCAGAAGAACAAACATACACCTTTTTAACAAATGAACCGATTGTAGCCCCCTCCTGAGTGTATGGGGGGGGAGAGGAATGCAATAGCCTCTTAAAAAGGCGTGACACAGAGAGATCACGTAGAAACTCTTTAGGCAAAGAGCAAGAGTAAAAAAATAAACAGCCTGAGAGAGAGAGAGAATAAATGGCAGTAGCCGGCAAAGCTGCCGTATTTGGAATGAGCAGTTAGCCAGCAAAAAACCGACCGAGGTCGTTCGAGGTATGATGGTTTGCCAACCCCGCTTTGTCGGATCTTTCGTGTCTTTCTTATTTAAATCATTTTGTGGGGATTCGTGTTTTCACTTTTGGCAGAGATTCAAAGAAGAAAACTGAGAAGCGGTAGTTTCTAAATGTTTATTTATTTTATGATTTAAAGGGCTCTTGAGTACTGTAAAAATAATATTATAGCTACCAGTTCAACATCAGATTCTTTAGACGTCAGCTGTTTTTAGGGGGTGATAGTAAGTTTTAAAAACAATTTCCACACGTTTCATTGCAGTCATCTATACTTTCCCTATAATTATAACAGAAACTAAAACAAATTGAGTATCACACACGATCAAGAACATCATACAGTTTATCTATATATAAAACAGTTCCGTAACTAAATGACAGATAACGCACAGACCAAACCGCTGGACCTAAAGGGTTGAAGTTTTGCATGGCGATTCTTCTTATAGTGTAGGGGTGCACCAAGAAACATGTTTGAAAAATTCTTCTTAGACATTTTTAAATTAAATTTTCAAGCTGTTTCAGTAACTTTTTTAAAGTTTGAATTTAAAATAATAATTTGAGGGTTATAAAATTTATATCACAAGAAAGATAATAAAAATTCCTTTAAAATGAAATCTTTTTCGAATCTTTACCTCCATTTTCTGATTTTTGGGGAATTTTTAAAGATTAATTGTTAGAATTTAATTTATTAAATGCTGATCACGTGGTTTCTTTTCTTTTTGGGATATTTTAAATTAATTTTGCTTCACGAGTGTAACAACGAAATAAATTGACAAGAAAAATAAAATACGGTAAAAGATAAAATTTAACCACTAGACTAATTGAGATGGAAGTTTTTAAAGAATTTAATTCAAATTAGTATGCTTTATGGGTATTAAACATACAAATTAATTGCATACATTGAGCGTTGTATTTAATTTGAATATTTTCTTCATTAGTTTGTCTATTAAAAATATCCGTTGCGATTTTTTTTATAAATATATATTTTTTTTTTTTTTTGGTATTAATTGCATATATTGACGGTTGTATTTAATTTGAATGTACTTCATAGCGAAGCACGGGTATTTACCTAGTATTACATATTACAACAGTGTTTTTATAACAGTTATTTGTAATTTATTGTAATAAAAAAGCAAAATATAAATATTGAGCAACAAACGCAAAATTACGATTATGAAATTAATGAGACACATTATAGTTTAAATATTACATAAATATTACATACCTCAGCTAAATTAAGGTGTATAATATTTATGTAATAATGACACCTCGTAAAAAAAATCTGTACTGTTTTTACTTATACCTGTTACACCACTTGGAATTTAAAAAAATGAAATAAAAGAATTAAAGATAATTTAAATTTAATCAAAGCCAACAAATAAAAAATTAATGAAGCATTCAAACTTCATATTCTCTAGGAAATTTTAATATGCATTAAGACGGTCCCAGCATCTTCTATGATTCATTTAGACAGGAATTTAAAGAAAATATAAATTTTAAGCTTCCGATGTAAACAACCATTGGTTGCTAGACTCTACTACAGTGCAATAGACAGTTTGTAAATAGCATGATTTAGATAATAAGTTCTGGAATTTGCTTGAATAAAAATTGTTACAGTAATAACATTAATATTTTGAATATGTTTAGATACATTTTAAATATTTAGTCCCAACATGAATCCAATTTATTGGGAAATTTAAAAGCGTATTAAAATAAACAATTCTGTATATGAATTCCTTAACCAGCACTGAATAATTTAATAAATTACTCCTTTTCTCATTTTAATTTTAGGCTAGAAAAGTTAAATAACATTTAAATGATTGAAAGGAAAGATTATTTAACTTGGTGTATGTCTATGTTTTTTGTTGATAAGTACTAAGTTTTAAAAATATGCATTATTTGAAATGTATAGTATAAATTGTAAAATATTTATTTTATAAAATGATATGGATATCTCTAAATTTCTTCTCATTTTCCACGTACTATGCGCCTGTAAAATGTTTTCTACCTTTAGAATGAACTAAATGCAGAGAAGCAAACATCACTCCATCTACAATTTTTTTCCCTTTGTAACTGACTAAAGAATATTCCAAATTAGATCGTTGCATCTAGCCGATGTAAGAAAACATATTTTCTCTAAAGTTTACGGCTCTTTGTAACCACGAGTTTCTTAAAATAGGTAGACTTTCAAGAATGTTGTTTATGTAGTAACACGCAAATATGGGCCTTTAGTAAGCACAAGGCAAATATTCATAAAGACATTTACCATCATTCGAATAACCGAGTGAAAATAAAGCTTCAAGCTGCCACTCCACAGGTCCAGGGTTCGATCCTGCGACTGGCAAGGTCAACTCAGCCTTTCATCCCTTACAGTGGGTCAATAAATGAGGACCAAGCTTGTTTGAGAATTAAACTATGGGGATCCCGCCTCAGGTTGACTACCTGACTGAGACATGGCTGTATGGCACCTTAAGCTCATGTCAAGAAAGCACAGATGAGCAACGCTGGCCTTGGTCCACAGCGGACTGTTGTGCCATGAGTTTAGTTTTTTTAGAAGTATGTACTAGTTAACATTGTATGTAAATAGTGTAAGCAAAATATCTGAGGGAAGTTATTTATAACATTTATGCGCATGGTGGCAATTTTTTGGTTGGTAGAATTTCGGCACGAAATGTGGAGATGCAGGTTCGAATCTTGTTCCTAGTAGACGGTCAATAAAAATTATATTTTTAATTTCCACCATTAGCCATTAATCTACATTGAAGATTTTATTTATTTCGATGTAAATTCAGAAACTGCAAATATAATTTAGCAATGTCGAAAGAGAAAATGACGATGCCAAAGCGGTATGGAAATTCCAGACCCTTGCTGAGGCTTCGCTAAAACCATTAGCTCCGATTCCGAGCTCGATAGGGAAAGTTTTTGTTGTTTTCTTTGAGGCGAAATATATTGAATTTACCTCGCAAATGCCCATTCACTGCACGTTCCGAATTGTCACGTATTTCTCTACTCGTCGGGTGACAACTCATTCATAAATATAATCACCGTATACAACTAAAAAAAAAGCTCCACCATCTGTCAAAAACACTTATCCCGCAAAACATGTGGTTTATTTTTTCTTCCGCAGTTTGTTGTTTCTGCTAAGCCGCGACTCGAAGTTTTGGACGCGCGTTTTCTTTTCCTCGATCCTTTTTTATTCTCCCGCGAGCAAACAAAAAACAATGCTCTCCCGCTGAAGACAGATGTCGGTCTGTTTTGGAGAGAGGCCGATATCGGTCTCCGCAATGTGGGAGGCCTCGGCGAGACGCAATGGATACGATTAAAACGCATGTCGGGACTGATGCTCACAGTCATTAGGCTCGGAAGATTTGGAGAGGATGAATCTCCTCATTTACAATGATGAGATGAACGAGGAGATCTTCTTTGAACATAGTTTCAGGCTTCCGAGACAATTTGTTTAATGACATGGAAAATTTTGTGAATAAGGGAGGCTTCTGTTCTCAATATGCTATCTTACCTGGGTACCACATTTTGTTATTTTTTTTTTTACCTGATGCACTTTATTTGTTATGTTCCTGAATTACACACGTACGTGTTTATGTATAAATATATATATATATATATATATATATATATATATATATATATATATATATATATATACAGTTGGTTCTCTGTTTAACGACGCTCTACTTAACGACGATCTCTATTTAAAGACGATATTTCCCGGTCCCTGTCCCTCCGACGTAAAAAAATTCTATTTTAAGACGATTTTGTTTCTATTTAACGACGATTTTTTCTTACATGATAAACTTTTTCTTCAACATTTTATCTACTGGAGGGTTACTTTCTGTGGGGGAGTTTGGTTTCAAAAACAGACCCGGAATTTCCTTTATGTTTGTTGCAATCATAGACTTGTTGCAGTGGAAAAAACCGGGGAAGGGGGGGGGGATTACTGTTTCTTGGAAGATCGAACATTCTTCCCTGGTGGATCGAATTTCTTAGTGCGTGTGTGGAATCACTCTATTGTACCTACCATGTTGTCATGTGATTTACGAACTGTCCAAAAGCACCCCTCTCTCTCTCCTTCTGGGAAGCACGTTTAGAGAGTTCATGTTTAGAGAATTCATGGTTGGGTGTAGGAGCTCATTCCAGTACGAATACGAGGTGAGCAGAGCAAAATGGCATCAAAGCGAAAGCATCTTACGCTACACGAAAAAGTGAAAATTATTGAAAACTGGAAAGAAAGTGTTGGAATAACAAAAGTCCAATTCGCAAGACAATTTGAGCTACCCGAGTCTACTCTCAAAGGCATTTTAGCAAGCAAAGAGAAAATTCTTGAAGCAGCACAAAAATTTGGTTTGGGATCCAAATCCAAACGGCAGAAAATTCAATGTGGCCGATCAGAAGAGTTTGAGAAGGCAGTCCTGCAATGGTTTCATCAAGCAAGAGCATCTAACATTCCAATTTCCGGAGTGATATTTAAAGAAAATGCTATTATTTTGGCAGAAAAGTTTGGAATGCAAAATTTTCAGGCTTCGGCTGGTTGTCTAACAAAGTTCAAAGAAAGATACGGGCTTGTATTTAAAAGCATATCTGGCGAAAGTAGCTCCGTAGATGAAAAAATAGTGGATGAATGGAAAATAGTGCTGAAGGGGAAATTAGATGGATATGATGAGAAGAACAGATTCAATGCAGATGAGACGGGCCTATTCTACAATATGGTGCCTAATAAAACCTTAACGTATATGGGCGAAAAGTGTTTTGGTGGAAAAGACAGTAAGGAACGATTGACTGTTTTACTGTGCACTAATTCGGATGGATCTGAGAAATTTCCACCACTAGTTATAGGCAAATCAAAGCAACCAAGGTGTTTTAAGAATATCACCAGGAAACCTTGTGAGTACCGCAATAACAATAAAGCGTGGATGACATCACAAATTTTTATTGACTGGATTAGAAAATTTGATGCAAAAATGCATCGAGAAAAGTGAAAAGTTTTACTTTTAATCGACCGATGCACTGCACATACTCCAAATATCCCTGGACTTACAAATTTGACTGTCCATTTCTGATCAGCTAATTGCACTAGCTAGTTGTAGCCATTAGACCTGGGTATCATTCGCAGTGTGAAAGCATACTACAGAAAGACTTTAATTAGGAAATTAATAAACAATTCGGCTGACAGTATAAAAATTAGAAAATTTACAATCTTGGAAGCAATGCACATGATAACATCAGCATGGAAAGAAGTTTCTTCATCCACAATAGAAAACTGCTTTCGCGTTGCTGGAATTCACAAATAACTTGTAGTGGAACTGCAAAGTACGGATGTAGAAATCAACGAAGATGACATTACCCCTGAAGAATGGAGAAGTCTTGTTGAAGATGAAGATGTTTCAATTCAAGATTCCCTACTTTAAGTGTGCCTCTACAATTGTGACAAATATGTTTTAACAACAGATTTCAGAAATGCAGAACAAATTTATGAAGATATTGTAAACAAAGTGTCAGAAGAAGAAGGTGAAGTTGAAGACACGGAAAACGAGACACTGCCACCGTCTCACACAGATGCAATTTCTGCTCTAGATGTTCTCCGACGCTATATTACATCGAAAATGGAAGGTGACTCATTTAACATTTTAGAAAATCTGGAAAAGAGAATAACGAAAACGAGGCGAATGAAGCAATCAACACTTTTTGAATTTTTTTAAGCGTAATTTATTGTATTGTTTGTACTCTTTTTTTTTCAATGTAATTTAAAATAACTTTTTGTGAATAAAATAATGATGATCATAAAAATAACATTTTTAAACACGCCAATATATTAAGAAATGTATTGACAGTCCTAAACCTGTAAAATGTGAAGGGAAATGTTATTTTTTCACAAATTCTGTTTAAGGACGATCTCTACTTAAGGACGATTTTTCACGGTCCCTTGAAAGTTGTTAAACAGAGAACCAACTGTATATATATATATATATATATATATATATATATATATATATATATATATATATATATATATATATATATATATATATATATATATATATTGTACATGTATATATATATATATATATATTTGTACATGTATATATATATATATATATATATATATATATATTATATAGATTATAAGTCAAATGGTAAAGGAGAAACTAGCCCCTAAGGAAATTTTCTGTCCTCAGCACGCTATCATATCTGCATATTTGTTTTCACTTTGCTACGCACCTTTTATTTCCTTACATATAATATTCATTTTTATGAGTGCACACACTCACAGATATACATATGTCAATCTTGTGAGGTAGAAAATAGAAGTTCTTCCGTGGCGTACGTGCCAGCACAACTGTGTGGTAGCCATAAGCAAAAAGTTCAATTCTGAGCAAGCATAGTTTTTGGTTTTTTTTTTATAATGTAAATCGAAGATTTTGAATGTACTTTGTTTCAGGTACTGAGTCTTTTCAGGAGTGCCGAGAGAAAATTAAATAATTTCTACCAAGGATTTGCACTCTCTCAGATGAAGGAAGGTGTGGCGTTATCAAGAGAGGTTATGATAGCGTTTACTGTTGAATTGATCAACACACCTGTCTGGTAAGCAGGAGCGTTTGCAGTTCCGAAAAGATGGTTTTTTTTTAAGGTGATATGAGGATTGCGAAATGAGAAGATAAGTGAGTGGTTTAAATGGTAAAATGGCTTGAACATCCTTCGGCCAGTAGTATTCGCGAATAATGAAAGTAGGATATGATAATTAGAGAAGGTGACAGCAGTAAAATATCGATCAGCTAAACAGCAGGACTATAGAACGAAACGTTCAGAGTGGTCGTGCTGAAGCAGTGAAAACATTCTAAACTGCATTCTAAGCTCGGAAATACTTACTTTAAGGGCCTGTTCACATAGAATCCGTCAGTGTCAGTGTTAATCGTAATGAAATATATTTTACCAATTACAAACCACCAAACGATTAGACACGAAATTGTTAAGGTCTGTGATTCGTTTAAAATATTTCAATAAGAGTAACTCTGACGCTAACGAATTCTATGTGAACAGTCCCTTTGTCTATCTCCTAATAGATTGGAAATGCTGCTACTCTTTGAATATTGTATGAAGTTTTAAATGAAATTCTTTCATATTATTTTCAACTTTATGTTTGAGTTAAGGTATTAAAATCTAATCTTCTTTAATTCCAGTTTTAATACTTAATATTACCATAGATACCTAGGAAGCTACGATGTGATTAGGGTAAAGTGAAAAAAAGGAGATTCTTTACATAACGAAAATAAAAATGGGAAAGCTACATAGCTATAAATTAGAAGCATTACATAAATAATGTATGGCTGGAAATGGATCAATACGCATGACCGAACTACGATACTTATAATTTTGTCGAGAAAGCACTTTACATAAATTCATTGAATATTAATCACGTAACGTCAGCTTGTAACATGCTTCAATGTGCGTTAGAAAAGGGTTGATAGAAGTTTCATAAATATGCAATGAAATTCGAAACAATATTAACACACCGTGGAAACAATAAGTCACACATAAAGAGAAATAAATTAAGTGAGATCGCATTGACTTTTAAATAACATTTTAAAACAAGGTTGTCATTGTTTCGTGTACATGTTTTCAATCGAAATTTGGCAATGAATTGCAATTTTTGTCGAAATGGTTTGGGCGAGACGTGTAATTTGAGATTGATTTTTTTTATAAACAGCTAATAAAAACGAATAGTTTAAGATATATTGTTTTTAGCTCGGAACGGGTTTTATTGGTTTTGTTTTGTGTTTTAAATTATGCATGAGAGTATTGCTTCGTATCTATCAGAATTTATGAGCTTGTTACTTAAAAATAATTTTTCTAAAGAAGGATTTCATATTTTCGTTCTTGAACATTCATTCAGTGGTTAGTTGATTACTCCTGCAGGTACTGTCTGAATGGACATCTCTGTTACTGTCTCCGTTGAAACATAAGTTTCAGGAAATTATTTTATAAAAAAACGTTGCAGTTAAACATAATTTCATTTCAAAATTAAATAATGTCGTTTCAGTAATTAATTACAGAAAGTTTTCTGCTGTTTCTCTTTGACGATTAGAATATTTTGATTTTCTTTAACGAACACAGAAATGTTTTCCCGGATTTGCTTATTGTTTATGAAGTGATAAGTGCAAATACGATAATATATTCATCAGCAGACGTTTGACTGTGCCGTTATCATTTCGCATTGACTCAGAAAAAGGAAAAGCATCCTTATCCATTTTACAACGTTCAAGTCAAGATGGATTTTACAGCAATCGTGATTTTCCACACTGAGTGTCATTGTGTGTTCAGTGACATATAGAGTACCTCCATATTTTTGGTATGAAGTAGCTACAAAGGCTTGTTTCAAGCAAACTTTTCCAAAGTCAAAGCTTTTAAGCAGACTCAGTTTTACTAGTTCAGCTTGCAAGATTATGATGTCACACTACGTTGAATATTGCATAGATTTCCCGAGCTACCAATAGTGGATAATTATGTATTGGGGTATATTCATCTTCCAAGTTATTTCTTACGATAAACTTATGTAACGTTTTCATTATCTGCAATCACACCAAAAATATAAAAAAAGGCATAAATATGATGTTGAAATTATAAATTCAGTGTTTTTAAACTCCTATTCTGAAGCATTTGCCACATTATGTACGATGAAAAATGAAGTGAAACTTTCAAATTTCATGTGTTTAACGAGATAATAGGAAAATATAAGGTGCTCTTGATTTAATGTTAATTTATTGTCGGTGAAGTACTGTATTTATTTATGAGATTTGCTTTGCAACTGTAAAAGCATTGGAATGTATTTTGCATATGATATTCTCAAGTTATGTGGGAACACTAACTATGTGAATGAGAATAGTTTTCTTCTAAAGTTTATGTTCTTTTTCAATTAATAACGTCCTTATCTGTAGTACGATGAAACCTTATAAAAGAGTGATAATACATTAAGCATTATATAACCCCTTTACATTTTAATATATTTTGTCCTATTGTGTTACATTACAGTGACGAAAAATTTTCAAATTAGTATTTTCAACATGGTTAAAAAATGCGATTAATGGCTTTTACATAATGCTATTTTGTTGTGATTGATATATGAAGTTTATTTATACTTAAATTTTCGTATTATGAACACACATTATACTAAAAACCTTTAACGTAAGTGAAAGTTTCTTTTAATGAAAAAACGATATAAGGCTTTTTAATGGTGGCAATATAATGATTAATTTTATGTATGTAACAAAGAAACGTATAAGTAACGTTATCACTTAATGATGCTTGCAAATTATACAACTCGCGCACATTTTCTCTCATTACAGAATTCTGAATAAATGCTCTTAAATTCAGACATTTCCCCAATAAATTAGGATTAAATTAAGAGATGTAAAGCAACAATGTTTTGCATCTGAAATGGAAAGAAAATTGTTACAACAATTTTCTTACCTGATTTCAACTAATCAACACTTCTTGTAAGATATAGATTAGGCATAAAATTTACACTGTTGAAAGATCAAGCCTACAGTGGATATATAAAGAATTCGCACTAAATTATACAGACAGAGATCTAATGTTCAAGCTCAAGGCAATGCTGGAAAAAGATTTTAAATTCAATGGATTAAATTAAATTTGTAGTTTAAATTACTTTTCAGTTAATTACAGCAATATTTAATGAAATATTATTTGCTTTACTATGATCGTGAGTCCAGAAATTGAGCCTGTCTTTTATAGATATAATTCTCTGAATAGCGTAGGAAAAGGGCAGAAATCTGCTTATAAAAGAAAGTTACTGAAACGTATTGAAGATAAATTTTTACCATTTTATGCTTTTCTGTGGCTTCATGGCATTGGATTCCCAAAGAGCGTTCGCAGATCTTTTGGTGTTAAGATAATGTCTCTGCTGCTGGTCGTAATGTGCGATATCATAATTTTGTATGACATAATTAATAACTTCTTTTATTCGGAATATGAAGATTCCGCTTTATCGAAAGGGGCTTATACGGCAGCCATGATGCATGTGTGTAGTTTTTTTCTAAGACTCTGGTTGTACAAAAATAGGAAGCATATGAATGCAATAGTCAGAAAAATTACCAACGCTTATCTACTGACGGCTTCTAAAGATCTGATGTTTGGAAAGAAGTTGTTCGCCATGCTTCTTTTAAATGACATGTATATAATCTTAAATGTTTGTCTTTACATTTACGGGAAAATGAAGAAAAATTATGATTATTCGGAGGAAATATCTGGATATTTTTTCCACCGCATTCCACGACCACTGTCAACACGGTTATATTTCATGATGGGGGGTATAATTGATATCTGTCTCCACAATATACCAGCACTGATCAGCATTTATTTCTTTTTTGCAACACATATTCTGAAAAATGCTTTCAATGAATATTCGAAGGTTATTACTTTTCACGACAATCCAGATTTCGTCCGACTTTTAATAACTCACAACAAGATAACCGAGGCTGTCATTGCATTGAATAAGTTCTTGCACATACCGCTATTTCTGAGTTTCGTATACACTCTCAGTTCTGCTTTCTA
Source organism: Dolomedes plantarius (assembly GCA_907164885.2). Classification (NCBI taxonomy): domain Eukaryota; kingdom Metazoa; phylum Arthropoda; class Arachnida; order Araneae; family Dolomedidae; genus Dolomedes; species Dolomedes plantarius. The sequence continues at coordinate 111,161,009 of OU015497.1, read as the reverse complement.
CGATATTTTCTCAGTTTTGTTCATCCCGATGGATAATCCATATGAAATGTGGGATAACATCCTCAGGTTTATCTGGAGCATATTCTTTTTCACTTTGTTCTGTTTGTCTTCGTCTTACGTGACCAATGCTGCCGCTAACGTTAAAGAACTTGTCCACAAACTTCCTGGGGACGACAGTGATGCCACGAGGATGTCTCTGATAATGAAGGTCCATGGTAATTTTGTTGGGTTCACGGTTTTGGAGTCGATCGTCATCAACAAAAGTCTTGTTCTGGCAGCTTTTGGAACGATGTTTACCTACGGAATAATGTTTGCAACTTTCAATGTGACTGCAAAACATACAGATGCATAATGGACTGGTCAATATATGCATACAATGATTCAATACGACTAAAAAATTTCAACATACATTCAACTGATGATTATTTTAGCATTTTTTAAAGTATGTAATTTCTAAAATATTTATCATGCATGTTTATATTCCACGAGTAGCAAGAAAAAATTGTAAGATAAAAAAATATTTAAAACCTGTATTTGAAATATGCTGTTTCAGGTTATTTCAATCTAACATAAAAATTAATATTTCAATCTAACATAAAAATTTGATGATTTTTATTACTTTAAATCCTTTTAATTTTGTTGATAAGTATTGAAGTATGAATATTTATAATTTATATTACGTAATCAAATATGTATAAGAGTAAGCAAAGAAGAAATTTAAAGATAAATGAGGATTTAAAACCTGTATTTTAAATATACTGTTTTGGGTTATTTGAAGAGTATATATATATATATATATATATATATATATATATATATATATATAACCTAATATAAATTATAAATATTTATACTTCAGTACTGTTGAACAAAATTACATTATAAAATAGTAATTTTTATGTTGGATTGAAATATATATATATATATATATATATATATATATATATATATATATATATATATATATATATATATATATATATATATATCATTATCAAAAATTATTTAATGATTATTAATGATTATTTAATGATTATCAAAAAAAAGATTTTTCTCTGTTCAAGGTTTCTTTTTTAACCAACAAATTTATTAGACGATTATAAATGTCTGTTATGAATCTTTCTAAACAAATTTTCAGATTATCTTAAAATAGTATAGACCATATATCTTAAAATAATATAGACAATAATCACTTTAAAGAATAGTACAATTCATTAAAAGTGATTTTTTATACTTAAGGATTATCTGAAATATTTATATTTAAAAACATATTTTTAAGTAATTGTTCATCCTTACGAGTTAAAAACAAAATTTAATACAGAAAAAAATTATTAAATATTTCTAAGCTGAAAGGCCGCTGTGTTGAAACGTAAAAATACCTAGTTCCTTCAGAAATTACAGAACAAGAAGCTCTTAAATCTGAAAACTAAAAATTAAAAAATTAGGTAAAAAGTAAAAAAAAAAGGGAATTCAAAGGTAAAATTTAAATACCTTTAATGTATTGGCTTAAATGAAATAAATTTTACTTCACTTTAGGATATAAAATAATTCCATTAGAATGCTTTCAAAAGCAATTTTGCATATTTGACTGTTTAAAAAGTAATCTTATAGAGTTTACTGATTTCTGGAATTACTTTTTTAATATCTTAAGAATACTTACTAGGAATTATTTAAAACACAATTGTAGTAAAACACAATTGAGTAAAATAAATGCTTAATATAAAGAAAAGTATTATTAATATCGAAAATTTTCAAAAATTTTCCCCCAGAAATAATAAAAAAAATACTTATCAACATTTTTTAGAGATGTTAAAAAGTTTTTCTTTAATGCATAACAAATATTTTTTATTTAGTATCATGATTCTTGTATGTGTCTGCATTACACAATATATGTTCAAAAGGGAAAATAAAATTATTTCCATGAAATTACACTATAAGAAGAATCGCCATGCCAAATTTGAGCCCTTTAGGTCCAGCGGTTTGGTCTGTGCGTTATCTGTCAGTCAGTCAGTCAATCAATCCGTCAGTGAGTTACGGAACTGTTTTATATATATATAGATTATCCGTATCAGATAAATGCTGTATAATTTCAATTAAGTTGCAAGCAACTAAGCTGACACTCCGTGAAAATAATAACTCTGCGTTGTATATTTTGCTTAAATTACAAAATACAAAGTGGTTCAAGAATCCAGTTTCAATCGCAGTGAACTATACCTACTTAGCTAGCAAAGTTTACTAAAAAGATTATATTTTAATGATGACAACACATTAACCTCATTTGATAGCGATACCTGTCTCAATTGTCTACCCATTTTTTATTTGCATGACCAACAAATATAAATACAATTCATTTCAAATGCAGCTGTTAAGCAGTTTGTTTCTCCCATTCTATTTCCTCTCAAGTTTCTAAAAGAAAGAAACACACACAAGTAAAAACCCGACATATTTATTTTATTCTCCCAACGCATATTACTAAGATTTCAGTTTAAAGTAACGTAGTGGGCTTGTTTATACGATGATTACAACATTTTAATGTCGTACTGTCTATTCTGTACTGTATATATATATATATTTTTATATACAGTAATTTTAATAAAAATATGATATACTACGCCCGGTGGCGTAGTGGTTAAAAACTTCAATCTGCCACACCACAGGTCCAGGGTTCGATCCTGCGACTGGGCAAGGTCAACTCAACCTTTTATCCCTTCAGTGGGTCGATAAAATGAGTACCAATCATGCTTGGGAACTAACTCTGGGGTTGGGTCAACCTTCATGTTGACCCCCTGCCCGAGACATATGCTTAGGGGTATGTAAATTTCGCATAAAAAATATCAAAATTTCGCAAAAAAAAAATTACAATACACCTTTACCTTGCTATACGGCCGCTCTTTATACGGCATTTCGCTATAACGGCCTTTTTTAATTATGGCACTTTTTCGATTTGCGGCCCACAATATTTCGTTATACGGCCACAACAGCGGAAAGCAATGATGGCAACATATTATAACTTAGTGATTCTTCATGTTAATGTTCGTCATCAGATTAAAACAGTTTTTAAACGTTTTATTTTATGTTTCTTATTTATGTATACATATGTGCATATGATTTCTTTTGTTTTTTATTTATATGTTTATTTTTTGAATTTCTGTTTATTATTACATTGTTTTGCACTTTTATTTTTAAGTAAGCATTTTTATGGGAAATAAAAAGAATAAAATGCTTTATGAACAAAAACTATATTATTTATAAAAAAATTGGAATAGTTCCAATTAAATTTGTATGAGTTTGCATCAAAATAATTGATTCGTTATACGGCTTTTCGCTTTACGGCAAAATTTTCCGGAACGTATCTAGGCCGTAAAGCGAGGAATGGGTGTATATAAAATTTCGCATTTATTCACAATTATATATATATATATATATATATATATATATATATATATATATATATATATATATATATATATATATATATAGAGATAGAGATAGAGAGAGAGAGAGAGAGAGATAGACAGATAGATAGATAGATAGATAAATTCAAATGTTTCGCATTTATTAAAAAAAGTCACAATTTTACTTATTTGGTTAGGTAAGTATCAAAATTCTTAGTTAAAAGCTAACATTGTAGTAGTCTCCACATTCTCGTCCTTAAGTCTTTAGCAATAAGTTACAAGCAAATTTTGAGAGATCTCTCAGTTAAAGACCTTGGATGGTCTTAGATAAGCAATTATGTTAATAAAATATTGCTATTATTACCTAATTTCGGTTAAAAAGCTGCTTATCACCGAGTTTTCACCGAAAAATTGTAAAACAATAATTTTCGCACTTTTTTGCTCATATCGGCAAATTTCGAAAGGTACCTTTATGAAATTTTGATGCGTACCCTGCTGTTCATCAGTACTTAGAGTGTCTTACAGAGTGCATTAGAGTGTGTTAAGAATACTTACTAAGAATGATTTTTTAAAATAATTTGTTTTCTATTGGTTAAAATAAATGTTTAATATAAAGAAAAGTATTATCAATATTAAAAATTTTCTAAATTTTCCCCCTAGAAGTATAAAAATATTCTCATCAACATTTTTCGAGATGTTAAAAAGTTTTTTTTTAGGACATAACAAATATTTTTCATTTAGTATAATGATTCTTGTATATGTGTCTGTACTCCCCAATATATTTGAATCAAAATTTGAATATGTTGTTAAGTAAAAGGTACTGAACAATACTACATTATGCAAAATAGTGGCGCTGCAGTGGGAATACGTCATTTGAGAGGAGCATAAACCTGCATGTCTCACAGCAAGGCTGCAATTGTCGCTGCGAGGCTGAGATTAGACATCTGGCATAGCCAAATTGTAACAATGACCTCCAGGCATCATTTGACCGAAAAACTGCGATGGCGAGCTATTGGGAGACTAGAGGCAGGACAAAGTCAGACAAAAGTCGACAGATGGCTAAACGTGAGTCCGTCTGTGGTTCATAGACTTTGGCAACAATTTCTAACCACGGATTCGACATTCAGGAGGTTCAGACAAGGACGGCTATACGCTACGACGAGTGCCGATGACCGATATTTGTCATTATGCGCACGAAGAAATAGAACCGCAACTCTTTGCAGATCCTCCCTCGCTGCAAGCTCTGGAAGGTTGGTATCAACGTCAACCGTGCGTAGAAGGCTTCACGAAGGTGGTCTTTTCGAGAGGGGATCAGCCATTTGCGTCCCGATCATGTCACGCCATAGGCGGGAACGTTTGCAGTGGGCACATCAACATTTCCACTGGACACGTGATCAATTGAGTTCTGTTCTCTTTACGGATGAGTCCAGGTTTAGCCTCCAAAGCAATAGTAGTTGTATTTTGATTTGAAGAGAACCTGGAACTCATTTTCATCCGTCACACATCCGTGAAAGAGATGCATACGGATCGTTCAGTGTCTGAGTTTGGGGTGGTATATATTTGGGTGGACGCACAGACCTCCATGTCTTTCCCCGTGGAAATGTGAATGCTCACACCTATAGAGATGACATCCTTGATGCTTATGTGCGCCCTTATGCAGAGGCAAAAGGTGATGCTTTCGTGCTACAGGACGATAACGCGAAACCGTACAGGGCTCGCATCGTGGATGCTTATCTTGAGCAGGAAACAATTCAGCGCATGGAGTGGCCAGCTCGATCACCGGACCTGAATTCTATCGAGCATGTTTGGGACGCTTTAGGACGACGTATAGCTGCTCTCAATCCTCCTCTTAGGACCCTAGCCACGCTTTCAACTACTTTGCAAGAGCAATGGCTCTCACTTCCTACCGAACTCATAGACCACATAATTGACAGCATCACACATCGCTGTATGTGCTGCATTGCTTCTCGAGGGGATCATACGCCATGTTAAAGTTACTTTTCCTATACAAAACTGACACATCCGATTTGTTCATTGGATACATATGCTAGTTTCTATAACACCATAATTGTCTGGAAATTTCTTTTTATGCTATTTTATACCTACCTATTTGTTGTATAATGTGTATAAGTTTCATTAACTTCTACGCATAACTTTTTGAGTAATCGCTATTTTTGTGACTTTTCCTGAATTTTTGATAACCAGTGTATGTTCAAAAGGAAAAATAAAATTATTTCCACCAAATTTTTTTCATATTTGCCTTTGAAACATTAAATAGAGAGAAAAGATTTTTTTATGATCTATAAATTCTGCAACAAATGGCAAATAATATAATTTAAGGTCTTTTTTCTGTAAAATAAGTAATTTTAAATTAAGGAATATATTATGGTAATTCGATTATCTTGGAATCTTGGAATCGAATTCCTCAAGATTTTCCTGCCAGGTATGCCTACGAAACTTGTTCCTTTATGCTATTCTTAACATAGTGTCTTCGAGCCTCGTGAACGAGTGTAAAAAGTCCGAAACTGTTTTCGGCAAAGCAAAAATTACACTAGGCACAGGAAAGCCTAGTGGAATGTAGTGGTTAGCGAGCCAATATTCGGTACTTAGAGTGCTCTATTCGAATTCCGACAAGTGCCCCTGATGTTCTCGTGTCTAAGTCAGGTGTTCCGTACAGGCGTTCCTAGGCATAGGCGTAGCGTACTTCTAACCTTTTTAATTGTGGGGGAAGGGGCACAAATTGAATTCAGTTTGGCCTCCTCAGCGCATTGACTGCCGGACGGTCCTTAAAATATGAAATATTATGTATTTTTTTTCAATTGCATAACAACAGAATTGATGTTTGAGTGGTATTCAACATTTATACAATGAGAAAAATGAATATCATATAAATAAAATGAGAAAAAAAAATATAGCATCGAATTTTTGTCATGGATCATATCATTGTTAAAATCTATGTTAAGGCTAAAGACGTAATCGGAATCTCCAGTTTCACAGTTTCAAAAAGCGAGAAAAAAACCAACTTTCTTAAAAGTTTTCTACAATTTTCCGATTTTAACTGAACTTCTATTAACGTTTTAATTCATTTCAAGATAAGTTGGGGGGGGGGGCATGTGCCCCCCGCCCTCCCCTGATGCTACGCCTATGCTCCTAGGGGCCGAGCGTTCCCCCGCGTGATCACGTGATACCCATCTTTGGCTATCGCCGACAGTAGCTCGCCGACCACAGGCAAATTTGCCGTTACCCAGTATGGTCTGCATTTTGTCCTGTCATTGGGCAAATAACCATTTACCATCTATGTTTGTTTGTGTTTGTTAATAAAACCAGTAGAAAGGCATTGCATTGTTGAATTAGAAACTTATAGAACTACAGTCCATTATTCGACTCCCCACCAGGTATGGGCACATTAAATCTGTATGATGGAAAGTCTTTGCGCATGATTTGCATGGGTTGGAGGAGGGTGCGAATCCACCAGATGTCTCACCTGGTGGTTTTGTGGTGGCTCCAGGGAATATATCGTCCTACTATCCTTGTGGTACCCAATAGCCATAAGCTAAACATGAACCGCATTTTTTCATCCCGCAGGCTACGATGAACCTAGTTAGGATTTATCTAGCTTGGAGGATTAAATAACAAAAATACACTGAATTTTTTTTTTACTTTTGCCTTTCAAAATGGTTGAAAATTTTATAAATAAAATTTTCATGATTTCTGCAGTCAAATTATTTTCAAAGCTTTCCTATGAATAGAAGTGAAAAATATGGCCGACAAAGCAATTGGTTCGGCAGACATATCTAAAAATGGACAAGTATTAAATATTGAAATTTAATTTTATAAAGACATAAAATTTCAGTATTTTCATGCATTTTCTTTATTTGCAGTGATCTTTATATAAAGACACTCTTTTTAATCTAAGGATTTTATAAAAAAAAATGAACATCACAAAATGTAAGAAAAAAAAAATAATTGGAAATTTCTGTCCCACATCCTCTTAAAAGCTAATTACTGATAAAACACGGCTAATAGAAGGCGATGAAAGTTAATGGGAAAATTGAAGTAACTCGCAATTTATTAAGTGCGCTTTTAAAATCTTACTAGTGACTAATTTGACGCAAGATTGAAGATTATGGCTTTTGATGCAGAACAAAAATGTAACCTCAAATGATTGTTGAGAAAATTGTATCATTGATTAAATGGTTTACAGAAGGATAAAGTAACGCTTTAAGGATTTTCAAACAGAACGTCGAAGTGAGTCAATGCATCCAAGGCTCGAATTGAATACCACGAAATCAAAACGTGTTAACATAATTAAATTATTATAAGTGAGGCACTTCAAACTGTGATCTACTCAGCACTTTCAAAAATTTGACGTTTCAGGGGGTAATTAACCCAAAAAGTGAACCTCCTTCTGAAATTAATAGATTCCAAAGATTCCAAAGAATCTTAAGCAGTAATTGGTAACTAAAAAGTTATAAACAGCTTTTTAAAAAAATATTTCAGTTTATTTTTCTTTCAAAAACAAGAAAAAATAGAAGTTTATGCTTTTCCAAGCATTTTGGCTTAATGGACATAAAATCAACTATACAAAATATATTTAAACTTAGCAAAATATTCTCTTCTATAGGTTTGTAAATTATCGTAATTACAGAAGGTCATTTGCACTTTATGGAAACGATTTTGATAGCTAAGTTTTATGTATAAATGCCGTATTTTATGCGGTGATTTGCTTCTATCTGATAGCAATGGTTATTGAAAATAGCTCTAGCTCGAATTTTCCATGAAAGTAAATTTTTGCTTAGTACTGTCATGTCAGTTTTACCACATTCCTCTTGTACCGTTTTCCAAAGACCGTTCAGTGTTCTTGGAGGCCGTTTTCCTAAGACTCGTATTAAAAAACTGAAATCGCAAAAGTCCATTGGAGAAGAGTCAGGTAATTTTACAGGTATTTCATTAAATGGGATACACTTTATTCCTGTTTCTGATTGTTTCTTTGCGAAATAAGCGGCAGTAGATTTAGACGTGTGACTAGAGGCTTTGCCCATAAGAAGCTTAACTTTATCAATGTCCTTTCCATATAAGGCTGGAATTTCTTTGAAAATTGCTTCTAAAATATTCTGCTGATAGTAGAGGGAATTAATTTTGGTTTTACTTGAGATTTTTAAAATTCTTAATTTGTCGTTGTAACAAAATACTGCTACTATCATGAAATCCTTTGAGAACTTTTCTGTACAATGACGTAGCCATTTCGTACGGTCATTCACGTCAGCTGAGCAATAGAAAATTGATCTTTTTTTTACTACAGTCACTTAATTACACCCATGCCCCCTCGAGTGTTACCACAAATTTTCATTTTTTAGCAGCTAGGTGTTTTTCATATAATTTTCTACAATTTGTTTTTCTTTCAGCAATATGCTTTGGCAAAAGCAGATGAACTTTATGTTTAAACATCTCTTTTAACTTCAAATCTTTATGAATGATTTTACTTACAGTGCCAGAAGACATTCCTAGTTTCAATGCAATGGATCTTTGAGTCGGTGTATTTTCTTTTAGGATCAGAGACTTCACTTTCTTGATATTTATCTGCGTTCGAACAGTCTTATGATGAGGTTTAGTGGTCATGTTTTCATTTTTACTTTCAGTTAGACTTCTTTCCCTTTCAAATTTAATAAATTATAAATACCTATTTTTGAATTGTTATAACCGAAATTTTTACACCGCTTTATAATTTTTTGATACGAATATTTCTTCCCGGAAAGGGCCGTTACGTAACCTTCGAGCCATCTATCAATTTTAGTAGCCATTTTAAAAATAAATCTTTTATTTTACATTCCAATCAAAGAAAAACAATAGCAGACGATTATTCTAAAGTTGCCAAATATTTATCTCAAAATGCAAACGCTAAAAACAAATTACAAAATCGTTTCCATAAAGTGCGAACGACCTTCTGTATTCATTTGATTGGTTGATGTTCAGAAATGGCACTGAATCGGTTCTGACAGACAAGGAAATACTTTAACAGGAGATTTCATGTGAGTAAATGCTTTTATTAATATGTAACGTAATAGGAAAGCTGACTACCGAGATATAACAAGCTAAAACCTAAAGAGAAAAACAACAACGTGTCTAGTTTTAAACTATGGAGTTTTGGCGATAACTCTATGGTTAGAGTTACCCGGAGTTTACTCTAAAGAATTTTAGAGATAACAACATAAAAATATGATTTACCGGTGACCTTGTCTTAAATCAAAATCCCCTTTTTTCCTAAACAGGGAATAATTTCAATTATTAAATTTTTAATATAATACATTACAAATATATATATTTGAATTTTTAAATATATTTATCAATACATAACATTTAGTAGTTATTTATTATAAATATAATTCATTAGAAGTGTTTATCTTTTGCGTAGTTTTTATAGATTTTCCTATTTTAATAATATAGCCATTAAATAAAAAATAATCCTCTAGAACTGTTTCTATTTGAGCTTATTCTAGCAGCACAGCTTCTCTAAACGACAGAATTTTGCCATTTTGCCATCCCATCTTAACCCTAAAATCTGTTCTCTTCATTTTTTTTCAATTTTGCAATAGCTTTTATTCAAACTAATCATTCATATTGATGACGTTGAAAATGCATTTCATATTCAGGTGTTATTTTTGTATGGAGAATATTTATTCCCATACAAGTGAAATTCAGTTCCATAGCGAACTATCATTATTTAGATAACATGCTACTCCAGTAAAATTTAAATAAATCTTCTGTAAAACATGTAATGCACTCGGACTGAAATACTCCCAACTATGAGCTTTTCTACTTTCAGCTCCATTTCAATGTATACCACGATGCTTGTTTTTTTCGTTCGTTTTCAAAGCAATCATTTTCGAGTTACGTTTCTTAAACTAAAGTCACCCAAACAATCCATTTATTCAAATCGAGTAATAAAATATTCATTTGAATTACTGTGCTTACATCATTTATTCGTGATCTACGGCGTGTCAGCTCTTGTATAGGAGTTGTTTCAAGCTTATTTAAGCATTAACTAAAATTATTTTCACGGAACTAGCAAAAAGCCTTAACTTTCAGTTTTGCAAGAAGGATATTATCTACAGAAAATTCTTTCAGATAGTGACTGAAATATATTTATATTTTTTTGCTTCATTAATTTTTATCTCTTTAATATACCTAACACGACACTGTAAGGAATATATTAAGAGTCTATATGGATTTCGCAATGGGATTTCGTGGTAATAGATGTTTTAGATCAGACATTCAAACAGTCTGTATCTTTCTCACTAGATAAAAGCTGTATTACGTTTCAGCTAAATTATCCGTTTTAATTTTGATTGAAGCATTATAACCTTTTAAATGATTGACAGGAATCTAAAACATTATACAAACATGACATACTTTCAAGAGAAAATTATCCAATTTCAACCAGGGTATTAAGTCACTATATATCATGCAAAGAAACAGTATTAACAAGTTATAAGCACGTTATTTAAGATGGGCATTAAATGCACTGCCCAACTGGATTTTTTAACGAACCATTTATAAACCGAGAATATTATAAAGTTTTATCTGTTGTCAGTTTTATGAATGACGGCTTTATCTACGGTTATATTTTAAGTATAATTATCCATCCCCCTCTCTTTACATACGTATATATATATATATATATATATATATATATATATATATATATATATATATATATATATATATATATATATATATATATATATATATATATATATATATATATATATATACATATATATGTATATACATACATATACATATACACACACACACACACACACACATATATATATATATATATATATAAACTAAAAAACAATACACGAAGGCAAACCCAATAAAAATTACTCGTGGAGATCCCATTTTAATGATAATATCAAAAGTTAAGGCATTACTGTTAAACGAAGAATCAGCAATCTAAAGTGTTAGGATCCAAATCTTCCAAAAATAAAGGAAAAAGAATTCTTATAGGGGAGCAGATTCAGTCTTTCAATTCGCAACCCACGAAATCACTCGGTACAAAAGGTGAAATTACATTTAGAAAAATTTTACTCAGAATCAACGATGAATGAACATAATTACGTGCAACCTAATAGCAATGCCCTCAACAAACAGTATATTAATGTTTGTTTACAGAGGGTTAAATTCAAAATTAGAAATTATCTTACTTTTTAATTTAGGGTACTACGTACATTTCAATTGTATATAATATATTTAATTTCTATTAGATTCCCAATCATGTTACATTTGATTGACTAATTGAAATTATTTTCATTGATTTGATAACATACTACTTATTTATTTATTTATTTATATAATGTAGCTGATAACTATTTAAATTTTTAACCTTGTGAAATATAAGTTATTTTGAAATTTACAAGAATGCAAGCGATACTAATCTGTAAATCTAAAATTACCAATTTTATTACTAATAAAACTGTAGAGTTAGTTACCATGAAGCTCTATTAGAAATGCTTTTGCATATTAATTTTATTACTTTCGAAGCATAATATTTTTATTAGTAAGAGTTGCTTAAATATATTAAGAATATCGAATATTGATAACTAGTGTTGACATTTTGAAATTTCAAATTTCAAAGGCATAGTCAAACCTTTTATCGAACAAATCTAATTTTAACTCATGATTTTTATTTGTATTAATTTATGTGTCTAAGAAAAATTCATTATTACTAAATTTCTAAAAATATCACACGAAACGAAAGATCTTTAGCATTATTATTTTTATTAAATCATATTATAGAAGCAATATATCTCTCTAAATTACGGTATTTTTTTTATGTACCACATTCATACGAATACAATGTAAATTGGCCAACATACTAGAAGCATTGTCTCTTTGAGGGAAGCTTGTAATGTGTTGGTAAATCCTACTGTTTTATAGTACGCATCTAGGATGACACTATTCATTCGCAACATTTACTTTTTCAGTGTAGTGATTAATATTGGAACTATCATCTTGATTTATGTATTTTAAAATAAATTAATAATAACTTGATTTAAGTATTTTAAATATTTAATATTAAATAAATTCTTGAAATCATAGGTTTAGATGGATAATAAGTTTTATTTTACACGATTATTTACTTTAATAACATAGGTGTTATGGACATAAATAGTTCCTCGAAAGAAAGCTGGTAAATTAGGAAACTGATTTTTAATTATGATTTATAGTTCATGAAACTACATTACACTGGTGCTAAAGTGTCATAAATAAAAAATATATATATATTTGTTGTGTTCATAATTAATTATTGGGATTAATAATACGAAATAGTATTCTATCCAAATCACAGATTTAATATAATTCATAAATATAAATATTTAAATTTATTAAAATTCGTATTCACACAATATATACTGATATACGGTTTTCAGGACATTTTCATATACTACTATAATTCTTTCCACCATATTTCGCAGTTTATGAGCTTTGATAGCAATTTTTGTCCAAAATTTAGACAACAGGGGAAAACTGTCGACTCCAACATGTTTATTGACACAATGAAATGTATGAATGTGCAATAATGTTTATAATACATGATAACACATGCATAGTAATCAGCATTTAATAAATGGGTTATAGATCCTGTAACGGTGCATTCATTACATGGAACTCAAACAATTGCTATGGATGTTTAAGAACTCTGATACAATGAATATGTTTATAGCATGAAGATTATTCCCTTTTACTCTGGGAGAATATTCATCATTAAGTTCAAAATGCCAAGGAAATGTTATTTAAAAACTTTAGTTATCAAGAATTAAAATTCGGTATATTTTAAGTGTTGTTGAACGTATACATAACTGATAAAATAATTTAAAGTAGAGTTTGTTAAAAAGTTATGTAAATTTTAGAGTAAAATCCTCTAAAATTTACTCGTGTTTTCAAATATTGAAATATTAAATATTTTAACACAGTCATTTACTGCAAAAAATCAAGAATATGTATACATAATAGAAGGGCTATTTTTTTTGACATTGCAATATAATTCATTTCTCAGGTGTTTTCTCAAACTCCTTTTTCTTTGTTTCTCCCCAGGTGGCAATTATAAAACCATATGTAACCAAGGTACCAAGAACAGTAAGTAGAAGTCTTTTATCAACACGGAGAGAGTCCATCAATGTGAAACCCAGGGTCCGATCTTGCAGTTTTAAAACAAAAGCCATTTTTTGAAGAGTTGGGTTGGAAAGTAGTCTATAAGCCGTTTCTTTGACCTCCTCAGCAGCGTTGCTCACCGAAGATGAAGCACAGCAAATTAGCGAAAGCCCATAAACGCTGAAAGAAAGTATCAACACAGAGCTGTACATCGAATATTGACTATTCCATGAAGTGAACGACAGCGTATAAAATCCAAAAAAGGCAGAAGAGAGTATGAACGCGCAGGTGAGATGTAATGGTGTGTGTAAAAGTTTTCCTATTTCAGCGACCGTGCTGGTGATTTCGTTGTGAACGAACAAGATATGTTTATAGTCGGACATCGAAGATTTGTTCATGTTTGTTTTGAAATCAATAAGAGCTTCTTTCAGCACATAGCAGATAGAGTAGAAATACAAGCACAGCAAATGGGGAATGGAAAGCAAAGTCCAGTACCAAATGATAGTTAATATATACACTCCAGAAACAATCAATGGATAGTTGTCAGTTCCGTACAACAAGTGCTTTATATACCAGTCCAGCACAGCGTTGCTGTCCAATACATACCACGAGTGGAGTAAAATGCCAGTAATCATCTGTAAAATGTTTACCAAAACCAGGAGCGCAATTCTTTTCTTGATATGTAAAACTTTTTTTGGGGAAATCCTGTGATAAATTCGGACAATTTTTTCAATAATGAGGGGATAGTTGTTCCAATTTATGCACAAGGAGAACCGAAGCACTTGCCCGCATAAACCGCTCACCAGTAACGAGCTCTTTAGCTTAAAGAAATTGTCCTCGGAATGGTAGAAAGTATGCATGACAATTACCAAAAAATAAATTAAGAACGCATCGCAACAGAATGCCAGAATCACCAGGAGTAGCGTCAGTCGACAATGTTTGCGGAAATTTGGGCGATATCCAGCACAATGTAGCCAAAGAGCCAAGTGAAAAGGTTGAAAGTTATTTTCCATTTTGTTGATCACTCTGACGTTGTTTTTTGAAAAGTAGTTGAAAGATTGATCGACTATGCCGACAGGTTTCATGATGTTGTGGTGAACTGCCATCGAAATAGCTTCTTTTAAAACTTCCGAAAAACTGTCCCTTCGAAACATGCCTGATCTTTTCGGACGTCCTTTCATGTTTGTTATGGAGGTTTCAACTGTCTGATTTTCATCCGTCAAACTTCTCAGTACGCAGTTCGAATGAACGTTGAATACTTTTCTCTAGATCACAAGACCGTCATTTACAAGTCACGAAATGTTTTTACTCGAAGGAAAATAAATTATACATAATAGAATTCAGTTGAAAATTGTTTTGCATCTTTTTTTTTTTCACTGCATGACATTTGATTGGATTTAGTCCCCTTTTTAAAAATTTATGTAAGTTCAAGTGATATTGCGTGAAGTTATGAACTACCCCCATTTTTACGGATTGTGTCACTGAATATTAAAGTTGGCAGTTATTATAAGAATTTTTATTCGTGGTTTCTTCTAGTTATTTCTTGTCTATTTTCAACTATATGGTAGTACACGTGAATCGCTTACGTAAATCATTTGCATTTGGGAATTTAAGAAAATAGATACATTGAAATTTATTTATAGTTATTTATAAATTGAAAATTCCTAATATTGAGCTATACTTATTGGATACATGCATCATTGCAACAAGAAATCTTTTTTTTTTCTCATGCTTTGATACAAAGTATTTTTCATTTTCCTTTCCTTTGTGAAAATTTATAAGTGCTTGGAAAAAAATACTCTAGTTTCAACTATACGGTAGTACACGTTAATCGTTTAAGTAAAACCTTTGCATTTGAGAATTTGCGAAAATAGATACATTGAAATTTATTTATAGTTTTTATATATATAAAACAGTTCCGTAACTGACTGACTGGCTGACTGACTGATAGATAACGTACAGACCAAACCGCTGGAGAACAAAGGGCTGAAATTTTGCATGGTGATTCTCCTTATAGTGTAGGGGTGCACTAAGAAAGATATTTGAAAAATTCTTCTTAGATTTTTTTAAAATTGAATTTTTAACCTGCTTTTGTAACATTCTTTAAAGTTTGCATTTAATATAATAACCTGGGGGTTATAAAGTTTATATCACGAGAAAGATTATAAAAATTCCTTTAAAATGAAATCTTTTTCGAATATTTATCTTCATTTTCTGATTTTTGGGGAATTTTTAAAGATTAATTTTTAGAATTTAATTTTTGAAATGCTGATCACGTGGTTTCTTTTCTTTTTCTGATACTTAAATTAATTTATCGTTACGTGCATAACAACGAAATAAATTGACAAAAAATATTAAATACGGTAAAAGATAAAATTTAACCACTAGACTAACTTAGAAGCACTAAGAAGACTTTTTTAAGAATTTAATTCAAATTAATATGTTTTATGGATATTAAACATAGAAATTAATTGCATGTATGGACCGTTGTATTTAATTTGAATATTTTCTTCTACATTATTTTGCTTATAAAAATATCCGTTACAATTTTTTTATTAATATATATATATATTTGGCATTAATTGCATACATTGACCGTTGTATTTAATTTGAATTTATTTACTCCGTAGCGAAGCACGGGTATTCAGCTAGTTATTTATAAAAGCCTCATAGAAAGTCAAGCCTCATATAGCTGGTCTTAAGATGCCAGGTCATCCGGTGGGCTAAATGCAGAAATTCTCCCGCAGGAAAAATTATCAAGAATGTTAACTCTCTACTTTTAATTCTTCTAAAAATCAAAATATTTTAATGAACAGTGAATTTTGATTATATCTTTCGGATATATTTTGGTACTTTTTTCCAAAAAGAGCATATCATTAAATTCGGTGGAAATAATTTCATGCTAAAAAAAGGATTCATTATCATTTGGAAGAAAAACATTATTACAGACATTACAAACATTACAAACATTATTACAAACATTATGAAAAAAGATGACTGAAATAAGAATGAGTTTTAATTTAAATTTAACAACAGTAAAAGTAAATTAATTTATTAAATTTTATAAAATCACAATTTTCTTAGTTGAAAAGTAAAAAATTAAAATAATTCGTTAATTACAATAAATAAATAAACAAATTAAAGCTAAAAATGAAATTTAATGGCAATCAAGGCAAAAGTTTGTTTTTATGATATAAAATCTATTTAATGTCTTCTTTTTTCGATTTCTCAAATTCAACGAGCTATAATGTATGAGCAAGAAAAAAAGTGAAAGTCATAACCATAAAATTTTTATTACTTTTATTAGGAACTAAGCCCTCGTAGTATTTCAAAAGAAAAAAAAAAGCTAATGTTTTGTTTTTCCGAACGAAGTCCGAATAAAAACAAAAAAGATGTGACCAACTGGATATCCTCTCAGCAGCATCTGCATATTCTTGCAAATGGTCGGTTTATTCAAGCACGCAGTCATAAATACATCTCAGCGCACCTTGTTGATATTCGTCATTTTTTTTTCGTACTCTCGTTCCAGATCTACATTATACTTGACAGATATTTCCTGGGTGCTTTCCGGTATAAAACACTTTTTTATGCTCGTCGACATAGGCGCATATATAAAATGCGCCCGCTTTTTGTTTTAGTGAAGGAAATGGACACAAGTGAATGGTCAGCGATTCTCGGGATGTGATATATGGAGGTAGTAAAATGTCGGAAGACGTCGATGTAGACTGAGAATTTGAATGCGTGAAGATATAAAGGTCAATTGTCTTTGGTTTTTATCTTTGTCTAGAATTTCGCGAGATATTGCACTTGGTGTGTTTTGTCGGTGTTTGGTATTAAATTAAAGGAAATCAGATGCGATTGGCTTATAAAAATTTCTTCATTTTTTTTTCTTTATTTCATAGTTCTATGAACTAGTTTTATGATAATAAGATATGAAACCTTACTCGGTAAAAAAAAAAAAAATTGCAAAACAAATAATTGTATTATTCATAAAGCATTGCTTCAACTAACTTAGGATATGATGAAATCATACTTATAGTGATGTAATTGCATTGATGTTGAGAATGATATAATTGCTATAAATTTGTTAATACACGTATTTAGAGTACTATAACAAATGTGTGTGGCTAAGGTATTTGGGGCTGACGACTGTCGCACCCCACTCAGGGGTACATATGAATACAAGTTGATAGAAACATAAATCACACAATCCCAGAAATTTGTTTAGCAACAAACGATGACACCAGTGATGGGTTGCAACTCCCCTTTCTAGACAAGGCTCCTTTTGCATACGGAAGACTGACGAGTTCCCAGAATACAACCAAGCCTTATGCGGGAATTGAACCCACGCCCCCGGCGTGGCAGGATGGTGTCCTAACCACTTAGCTACTGGGCGACACTATAACAAATTAATACAGTTGACACCTATAGACATACAGTGGTACCTCTGTATAAGTCATTAATTGGTTCCAGAAGGCTCGACGAGTAGCGAAAATGACGAGTAACAAACGGTTTTTTCCCATAAGAAGTAATGTAAATTGAACTGATTCGTTCCTGAAAACCAGAAATTTCAACCTTTACGGGTCAGTTGATAAATTAATGATGTTGATTTTTTATACAAAATCTTTAAACCAGACAGACGTAATTTAAGCAATAATTTGATAAAATTATCTTCACTCAACCTGTACTGAAAGAAGTTGATGGCCTAATAGGATAGTGGCAAAGTAGAGGAGGAGAGGGATTATTGCTTGGAGGTAAAAGTCCAGTAAAACAGTAGGTGCTTTCACAGGGATTCTTTCACTTTTCTGTCTCTTAACACCGTCGATTCCTGTTGTAGACTCAGATTTATGGAGTTTCACTACAAACCTATCAAGAGAAATTTGCTTCTGCCTGTGTTTCAAAATGTTTCTAAAGTGAGGCATTGTTTGATCCTTAAACAAGTCCATATTTCATCTTGATAGAGCATTGTCAGGGTGATATTTTTGAACAAAATTTTGTAATTCAACTTGTTTTGGTTGGGTTTTTTTTGCATCCAGAGAGACAGGTTGAAGGGACGCAGTCACATCTCATGTGTTGTTTTAACATGTCACGCCCTGGAAAGAAAAGTGGCACAAGTCAAAAAATGGCAATTTTGAGGTTATGTCATTGAATAATTACAAGATAAAAAGAACTTTTTATATACCATGTTTTTAAATTTTCTGTTGAATCATATAAACTTGACAATTCTATGTATTAATAAATACTTTTTAAAAATTTTTTTGATGAATTATCCCATCAACTTGAAAGAAAATGAAGTTAATTAGAAGTTAACTTGCGTTTAACTTTTCATTCCCGTCCCGGCCGATAAAGGGCTGCACCAGTCTACAAAGCAAAATTAACTGAAATTGAATTCAATTCTGCTTAAAGATGGCTAAAAGTATTAAAATAATGCATTGTCATCGTGTTCTGAGCTATTCTAAAAGTTTCAAATGTCTAGCTAGTCGGGAAATTAGTTAAAAATCGATTGCAAGATTTGTAAGGGACAAAAACTCACACAAACAAACAAGGAAGCAAGTTAATAAAAACATGGTAAAAATATGTATGAAGTTCCCCATCATGCACGAAAAGCGACACATCTCTATCTCGCAATTTGTCCACCTGAGGGCAGTTGTATCAGTTTTATTGCAATGCTAGTTCAAGCGTCATAGTTTTCTTTAAATTGATTTTTTCTCAAATGCTGCATTTTCGAGTTGTGTCACTTTTCTTACGAAGGTGCAATATGCGACGAGTACAGAGCAAACGTCGAGTGCCAAAGCAATTTTTTAGCGCCGAAATGAGACGAGTGCTGAGGTATCACTGTATAAGACGCAGAACCCTGAAGAATTAGATACGCATCTATAATTGAAAAAAATAGCAATATCAATCCAGTTCTACATAATACGATTCATTTTTGCTCCGTCATTATCATTTTATATGTAATACTATATCAAGTAAAAAAAATAACCTGCCACCCCGAAATTTTAATCTAGAGCAAAAGTATGCTTAGCGCAGGATATATTGTTGAATTGCTTTCGATGGGTGATTAAAATCTTGAACGTGATCAAACTATCCACCCCCGATGTACATTTAATGTAAGAAGTAATTCTTTAGGATGAATGACCTCTTCCATGTTTATTCATAATCTAGTTCTGGAAAGCATGTCAGTCTTAGCAAGGTATTTAGAATTTAAAGGTTCTAAGTCATTAATAAATACAAAAACTTGATATAACTTATGATAAAGTTTTCAGAAATGGCCGCTATTACGTGTGTAATGCAATATTGATGCCATGATAGGCTTTCCATAGTTTAACTTCCCCGGTGATTTCTGGATATGGATCCGTATCATAAATTCCAAATAATTTTGTAACCTGCAGTGGCAAAGGCATGGCGTTGCATTACAGTTTCAGTTTGGCTTTTGGAAGCGGTATTGCTTTGCTTTCTCTTCCACCTTTTTTGTTTTCTCAAGCACAGGGTTTAGTTACAAGCAATACCCCATAAGAAAAACAGTACTTTTCATATACTCTTGTTGCAGCTACTAATGACAATGTAGTATAAGAAAAAGGAATTTTTCTTGTATTCCTATCTTTTCTACTAGGCCTAATAACTAAATAGTCATTAGTTTGTAAATAAACAGGGTGCTTCAAAAAGAATGATCCGATTTAAAAAATCATAACTATTCATCTTTTAATCCGTTTTGTTCGAATACTGTACCGACAGAAAGAGGGAAATCTCGAGTTTCATGCAGTTGCCGACAAGTAGCGCTAACGCCCTTCCTTCGCCCGCCAACTTCAATGTTTGTAAAGATAGTGACTGCACAACAGAAATCATTTTGTGTTCTAGGCTTTGCGAAGTGTGAGTCCGTAACAACTGTTCAGCGTGATTTTAGTCGACAAAACCGTGGTAGATTGAAGTTTCTGCCTCTCAGAACATTAGGCGATGGTATAAACAATTCCAAGACACGAGTTGTCTGTGTACGCATAACAGCCGTGGGAGCAGTGTATGCAGACATGCTCGCAAAAGTTTGGGACGAATTTGCCTACCGTATAGACATACGTCATGCATCCAAAGGCGGGAATATTGATCACCTTTAATTTGGTTTGTAAAAAAACTTTATGATTAGCTATGTAGTATAAAATTAATTTTAAGTTTCTATGTTCAATATATTTTCTAATATACTCATTTCTAAACGGGTAATTCTTTTTGAAATACCCTGTATATAAAACTCTCTATATATATTTCTATACTAATTATATATATAATTATATATATATATATATATATATATATATATATATATATATATATATATATATATATATATATATATATATATATATATATATATATATATATTAATATTATTTATATACGAAGTATATGAAGCTCATTTATGCTTCATTTAAATTTCGAGTTCGTTTTGCTTCATATAGGGAATGAAACAAATTTTAAAATGATTAAGTACAGTTTCCTGTAAGGAATGTTTGGGAATATTGGTAGTTCTTGGGAGAGCTACGATCCTTGTTTTGTAAACTCGACAGTTGTAAATGCACTTTTCATCCTCTCGTAATAGCCGTAGTATATAGGCGTAGTATAGAGGGTTTCTTTACTCATTCAAATTCCGTATTTAACGTATTTCCGTATTATATTTTACAAACATGTATGAAAAATATATTTTTAGAATTATTTGAATGCGTTCGAATTTGTTAAATAAAATTAGAAATTCTAAAATGTGAAGCCTTTCTTCCCCCAAACCCTTTTGTCCTAAATAGCACAGGCTGGCGAAGTTCAAAATACCAATGATACTGACATTTCTGATATTTGATTTTTCGGGTTTTTTAATAATTCCCCTCACTCAATGCAGTATCTTCAAAAGAGAACTCCTACCACACAGAATCTATTTATGCTTCATTACACTTTGCAGGTATTCCTGGAGGGTAATTTATGCAGCCTTTTACATAATTTTTTGCGTTGAATAAAGTTACATTCACAATACTGGCTTTAACTCCATTATCCATCTGAGCAGTCGATAGTTTGTATAGCATCACATGTATAGCATCACATAATCTTTTCCACGATATTTCTCGTATATACCGCTGTCAAGTTTCTTTAAATGCTTTCTTTATCTCTATATATAAAACAGTTCCGTAATTGACTGAATGACTGATTGACTGACTGACATACAACGCACAGACCAAACCGCTGGACCTAAAGGGCTGAAATTTTGCATGACGATTCTTCTTATAGTGTAGAGGTGCACTGAGAAAGATTTTTCAAAAATTCTTCTTCGATTTTTTAAAATTAAATTTTTAGGCTGGTTTTGAAACATTCTTTAAAGTTTGCATTTAAAATAATAATCTGAGGGTTATAAAATTTATATCACGAGAAAGATCCTAAAAATTCTTTTAAAATGACATTTTTTTTCGAATCTTTACCTCCATTTTCTGATTTTTGGGGAAATTTAAAAAATTAATTTTTAGAATTTAATTTATTAAATACTGATCACGTGGTTTCTTTTTTTTTTTGGGATGCTTTAAATAAATTTATCGTCACATCCATAACAACGAAATAAATTGACCAAAATAAAATAGTTTTTTTTCTTTCCAATGCGGCAGACGATTGGACATTATCAAAAAAAATATTAAAATACAGTAAAAGAAATTTTCCTCAAACTGTAATTTATTAACTGTACTATATTCTTTAGTATGTTATATTAGATTTAATTTCAATATTTACTTCTACATTATTTTGTCTATAAAAATATCGTACGATTTTTTTAATAAATATTTTTTTTGGCATTAATTGCATACATTGCCCGTTGTATTTAATTTGAATGTACTCCGTAGCGAAGTACGGGTTTTCAGCTAGTTATCAATAAACATAAACACTTCCAGTCACTGATAGGGGATCTTAATATTTCCTGCAATGTCTGTTTTTCATAGAAGATAATTGGTAACAAACTGTCGAACTCATTTGCTAGAAAATGAAATCAAAGGCGCAGAATTTTCCTCTTATGACGCCATGTTCAAAAAATTTTCGGATTTTTGAGCATTTTGGATTTCAGTTATTCGGATAAAGAATCATCCCCCAGTGTATTAAAAATCGAGCTATAAATCCCATAGAAAATTCTGATATTATTCTGCGTCAAAAATGGAATTTAGTACTTTCAAAGATACATAAACATTAGTTACTAATAGAAAATTTTCTCATTAAATGCATATCTCTCTTTCGATACCAACAATTTTTTTTTATCGACTAAAAGCTTCTGAAGCTTTTTGGACCTCGTAGATATCGCCTCTTCCAGACACATACTTAAAAAGAGCAATGAACTCATCTCACCACATCTCTGTTTCAGTACATGTAAAAAAAAATACTCCAAAAGCGCATGTATATTAAAAATGGAGTCTTTTTACATTGCCATTCCGCGGATGTTTATATCAGACTCATCTTCATTCAATTTTCGCTCCCTCGCTATCGTTTGCATAACAAACACAAGCGCATAAAAATCCTTCGTGTCATGCGACGATCCAAAAGAATAATTTGTTGAACACGATTCTGTTCTACAAAAGCGGGATTGCAAGATCCCCCGTTCCCCCTTCTCCTTCGCGGCATAATTCGGCCATTCCAGAACACACAGTGGACGGCCATTTTTTTGACGTGTTGGATTTATAGCCTCGGGATTTTTTTATATATACATATTTTTCCCCCCTTCAACGTGAGTAATTTACTCCTTCATTTTTCACCAAGAGTCCTGAAGTCATGAAAACACCGATTCTCATGGTAATACGCATTTTAAAATTTATTTCGGAGTGCCTGTGAAAAAGACGGCTCAATTTTTTTTCCAGTGTTGCAGTGGAGGGAGTGTTCCCTCACTCACGTTGTGTTGACTGGGGAATCCAGTCAAGAAAAAGAATTTGGATATAGGGTATCAAATTTCAATCTTTGCATTGTTTATTCTTATAAGTAATAATATAAGAGGAAATGTTGTTCGAATATTATATCTATAATTGCATGCAAATATCCCCCAATACCTATATGTATATATACTTTCTGAATAAGATGCAGGTGTAACCAAAAGACATCCCAAGGCCCCGAGATCCCCAATGAAACAGAAGTCAAAACAAATGAAAAAAGACACGGACAACTTACACTTAGGGCTCAACGCACCATAAACGCAAGTACACATACAATATATATATATATATATATATATATATATATATATATATATACATACAGTGAAACTTCTCTAGCCAGCTACCCCTCAAGACGGCCACTTTTTTTCGGAACCACTACTGGCCGCCTTATAGAAGTTTCATTGTATATGTGTATATATGCACAGTAAAACTTCTATAGCCGGCTACCCCTCAAAACGGCCACTTTTTTCGGAACCATTATTGACCGCCTTAGAGAAGTTTCACTGCATATATTATGCACAGTGAAACTTCTATATGGTGGCAAGTAATAGTTCTGAAGTAAAAAGTGCCCGTTTTGATGGGTGGCAGTGGAAAAGGGGTTTCTTCCATAATATTGAGAGTCTTTAATCGGTTCTGAACAAAATATGACCGTTTAGAGGAGTGGCCGGCTAGAGAAGTTTCAATATATATAGATGTATATATAAATATATATATATATATATATATATATATATATATATATATATATATATATATATATATATATATATATATATATATATGTGTGTTGTGTGTGTGTGTATGTATGCATTCATAATTTCCTTTCAATATTCTTTTTTTAAAAATAAATATTTCCATGTATACAGAATTGTGCAAGGGTATTAGGACGAGGTTTTATTTTGTTTTTGCAATGATGTACAGAATAATAAGCAATATGTAAAATTGCAGTCGATTCCGGTAAATCGGACCACATCGGGACGCGATCAATTTGGTCCTAATAACCGGCTGATCCGATTGCACGAACATACCCTATTAGGCTTATGCAGTAGGATTTGTTTCGGTTCTTTAGGATTTGGTCCAATTAAGTGACTGGTCCGATTAACCGGTGGTCCAATTAACCGGATTCGACTGTATATAAATGAAAGTATTCATTTATATAACTTCAACCTTTGATCCAGGAAAATATTTCTTCTTTTTTTTTCACAAATTTTCATTTTTCTAAATTCCGCAATATTGAAAAATTTGGAATAATTCAGAGGTTTTTTTTTCTGGTCTTCTTTCCTTTTTCTTGATTGAAAACTACTCGTTCCTTTCTATATGTGAATATTTTTATAGTACTTTGCGGACATTTAATTTTCCATCAGCATTTCTCTGCATCTTTACTCAGCATACAATATCGTGAATTTTGGTCATTTAACTACAATCTTGCTTTCATAAATAAATATCTCTATTTCAAACGCAAATTAAGAATTTGCCTTTCTCTTTAGAACTCTCATTATACGAGTGCCCCGAATTAAACAGACCACATCATGACCAGTAACATACCAAAGAGGTTTCTAAATGCAAAACTGAATACCTTTAACTATATTCCGTTTAGAAAACGATGTAGTGCTGGGTGTACTTTGCGGACTAAGATCCCCTTTTCTTTCTAAATTACTCTCCCCAGAAATTGAGTTTGAACACATGATTCTCATAATGGGAGTATAACTCCTTATAAATAAAAGAAAATCCGTTACATCATCCTCTTTCAATTTGATGTATCGAAAATTTTCTGCATTTCAGAGAAAAATCCTCCCCCATCTGGAAACCTAGATACGAAAGCAAACAGTACTCGTTTCGGATAATGTTTTTCGCATTCTCTTTCATGCTGCATTAGCTAATGCCTCCAAGTGCCATAAATCAGAGGACCATGTATATTTTTATACATGTATTCGTCGAGCTTTCGGTAATGCTCCCCACTCTGTTTCGACTTATCTTTTTTCCTCGGTGCACGCTCTGGTACAAACTTAATTCCCTTCTGTCTTCAGTCCTCTTTTCCTCCTCAACCCCATCTGCTGCCCGTCGATCGTAGTTCGCACGCGCGGGGACCGGAAGTCCCACGGGGGTCGAGTGTCACCCGCACACGCTTTACCCATCTCCGGCCAAAGCCTCCCCCACCTAAGATTTTAAGAGAGTCGTTGGCATTGGAAACAGACTTCTTTCATCGGTCTGCAAACTGCTAACGTCTGATCACCGGAAGGCTTTCGGGCACTTACATTTGACTTACAGAGGGAAGCGCGAGGAAAAATAATAAAAATAAATAAATAATTGAAATAAATGCATTTGTTTTTCCAGGAAATAATACAAAGTACAGGTTGCCCGGGCTAAAAATATCCAAAAGTTATGGCTAATTTTTACGGAACTACCCATTAGAATTTTTTAAAAAATCATTTAAATAGAACGAACATCCCACCAAGTTTTAATATCAATAGATTTCGATGTGTGCACCTTTTGTAGCACAACAAACATCTAAACAGTAAACTATTTCTCTCCAAGAGACGAATTACTCTCCAATTTATTAGACTCTCCATGTTATTAGACGAATTACTTGAATGATACGCTTCTTCAACTGATCCACAGTTTCAATTTTTTGTTTATACACTAAATAGCTGAATACCCGTGCTTCACTACGGAGTACATTCAAATTAAATTCAACGGTAAATGTATGCAATTAATGCCAAAAAAATACATTTATAAAAAAACGTAACGGATATTTTTATAGACAAAATAATGTAGAAGAAAGTATTAAAATTAAGTACAACGATCAATGTATGCAATTAATTTCTATATTTAATATCCATAAAACATACTATTTTGAATTAAATTCTTAAAAAACTTCCATCTCAACGAGTCTAGTGGTTAAATTTTATCTTCTACTACATTTTGATATTTTTTTGTCAATTAATTTCACTGTTATGCACGTAACACAAAATTAATTTGAAGTACCACAAAAAGAAAAGAAACCACGTGATGAGCATTTAATAAATTAAATTCTAAAAATAAATCTTTAAAAATTAACCAAAAATCAGAAAAAGAAGGTAAAGATTCTAAAAAAGATTTCACTTTAAAGGAATTTTTAGGATCTATCTCGTGATATAAATTTTATAACCCTCAGATTATTATTTTAAATGCGAACTTTAAAGAATGTTACAAAAACAGCTTAAAAATTTAATTTTAAAAAATCTAAGAAGAATTTTTTAAAAATATTTCTTAGTGCACCCCTACAGTATAAGAAGAATCGCCATTCAAAATTTTAGCCCTTTAGGTCTGTGCGTTATCTGTCAGTCAGTCATTCAGTTGCGGAACTGTTATACATATATATATATATATATATATATATATATATATATATATATATATATATATATATATATATATATATATATAGATAACTCCTGATATGCTGCGAAACACTTGGAGAAAACTGGATTACCGTTTAGGGTCTAAACGGTAATCTACAAACATCTAAACCAGGGGTGTCCAACCTTTTAGCTTCCTTGGGCCACATTGAAAGAAAACGAATTGGGCTGCACAAAAATATTCTTAACATTAAAAATAATTAATGAGTAAAAAAAAAATTAATATAGTTAACATATTTCATTATAAATTTTATTTATAATTATGACGAGAAATATAGGAGTTATAAAATTAAAAAAAACATTTAGTCCATCTAGGCGGGCTATTGATATTTTATTTTCACTTTGAGCTCTCTTTCTGGGCCGTAATAATACTTGCTTTGGGCCGCATGCGCCCCGCGGGCCGCGGGTTGGACACCCCTGGTCTAAACTTTAGACGTTTGTCGTGCTACGAAAGAATGCACACATCGAAAGTTATTAATATTAAAACTTAGTGAGATGTTCTTGCTATTTAAATATTTTTTAAAAAATTCTAATGAGTAGGTCCTAAAAAATAAACCTTAACTTTTAGATACTTTTAGCCAGGACACCCTGTATATAAGAGCATTACGACGAGCTACGCTACTGTGTCATTTTTTTTATCACTATTTGCAAGGAAATGATATTGATTCTAAAAATGTATTTTTTTGTTAATTTGTGCATTTTATAAATTTGGTCAATCTGTTACTTAAGAGGAAAAAGAAATCAGAAACATAAAGTTTACACAAGGCAAACTGAAGTCCTTAAACTTAAATTTTAACCCTTTTTTACTGATAGATAGAGTTTCTTTGCTATATACCAAAAATTTCTCTTTTGATGCCCTGTTTCAAGTCAATATTTGTATATAAATGTTAGAACCACCAAAAACGTAACCGAAAAATTTAGCGGAACATTGCCCGTAGATGCTTGAATGTCGGCTTCTTTCGACGAAGAAACCAACGATCGTATAAACACTGAAAGAACATTTCAACGTTTGTCTTCGCGTGAAAAATATGGGCGTTTCTTTTAACATCGGAACACTTTTAAGCAGCTGAGAGTATCCCGTTCGAGAGAAGCCATGTCTTATGGACATTTCATCAAAAAAACTAGAAAATATACATTTTTGCTGCATCATTTTTCTTTGTTTAATAGGTTCTTTATTTTCTTTGTATTGCACAAAATATTCTTGGGATTTTCTGCTACTTTTTAGAAAGATTCAAAAGTCTACAAATCATAATAGGGAGGGAAAAGTTGAAGAGAGTATGAGTAAATATGTAAGACTTATATGAGACTTAAGTAAGTGTGAAATACTAAACACTTCATGAAATATTTGGTGTTATTAGATTTTAAGTGAAATCCACTTAAATCTTGCTCATAATGGCAGATAAAATTTACATATTTTCCCTGTTCAGTAAAAGGCCCCTAAGTTATGGCCACTCTTGTATTAGGTTTTTTATTTTAAATTTGAAACAGACGGCTAGAGCTACATAGTCCATCTCTCAATAAGTAAAATTTTGAAGCGTAAATGTATACACAAGACATATTTTTAGTTCGTTTAATCATAAAATAAACTTCTCATATGCAGACTGTCCTGGCTTCTTACTAAGTACGTTCTTTTAATATTCGAGCTTTGTTAAAATTCAATGCCCATTTTAAAAAACGTCTTTATGTGAAAATGATGAAAATCTTTTTTATAGAAATCCCTTATATAATATTTTATCTCTAGTTTGATTCTCCACCTGGGAAAATTAGTGTTAACCGTCTGCCAAGACAAGGACTGTCCCGGGAATTTAACTTTGAACTGGCACACTACCACCTGGTGATGTAAGAAATGTTATTTTCCTTAACTTCCCAACACTTCTCCCCCCCCCCCTTATTTTAGAGTTTAACAACACCTTACTAAATTTTGAAAAGAAAAGATAAAACCTTTGTGCTCGAGGAATAAACAGGAAATCCAACGTAAATAAAGCACAAATAGCATTTAGGTGCAATTTTGCATACGGCCGTTTCGAAGCTACAAAGGAACTTCTTCATCAGTGCAAAGAACTTAGTGGCAGCTCAAAACTCCGAAAACTAAGCCAATATTTTGGCTAAGCAAAAATATTGACTAAGTTCTTTGCACTGATGAAGAAGCTCCTTTGTGGCTTCGAAACGGCCGTATGCAAAATTGCACCTAAATGCTATTTGTGCTTTATTTACGTTGCATTTCCTGTTTATACCTTACTAAATGTTGAGCAGTAAATATTTATTTATTTCAGTTGGAAAAATTTATTTGTATAAATATTTGTCATGTGCTTCCCAAAGGTCCAATATCGCCCTTTGCCAAATTAACCAGAGCCTCTTTAAAAAACCCCTCGAAGAACAGAATTTTCAAACCTTCATGGTGTAATCTACTAACCGAACTATCTCGGCTATGCAAGGTAGCATTAATTTCAATAACTCTTCTCTCCTTACAATGTTAGATACGCACACAAACGCACACGTATTACAAAGACAAGAAAGTAATTATAGTCAAGAAATCATACATGATATTATGTTGGTATTTTATGATAAATAAATTGTTCATCAAAAATTATCTCAAGATTTGAAACCAATGAAATAAGAATACAATACATGCATCGATTAAAAATGCTATTATGTTTTTCCATGAAGAATAGCTTAAATTGCAAATTGAGGTACTATGTTGTTAGTATTGGCTACATCACCTCATGCAAGTCCAGGATGTTTATCAACTAAAGAAAAAAATAACAGTCTTAGAGTCCCTACATTATCTCATGGGTTATCATTCAGACTTCTTACAGCATGCTACTGTCATTTCAGAACAAAACCGTTACAAGTGCTCCAGTAGTCTTTCCCGGTCCTTCAAATTACAGTACAAATTTCGTTTCCTGCCAAAGCATTTGCAACCTATCTGAGATCGTCAACAAACAACCCCTCGTCCTCATAATGACATCTTTGTCTGTTCCATCCCGGGTCGTCCCCTTTTGCAGGGTTGAGCTCTCACTCTGGTTCGTTAACCTAGGGTGCTCATCCGAAAATTTTGGAGGCATGAACCACCCTGGCAAGGTATTTTTGGAGCGCGAGAGAGTCAGTTTTGTCTCAGAAGGTATTGTCTGGAAGATGCGAATTGTCACAAACGAGTTCTAGAAATTGCTGCTTGGTAGAAAAACATACAGTCAGGTAGAGAAATTGCCAATCCACACTCTGAAATAATAAACACGTATCAAGATTCTGAGTTACAGCAGGGAACTGTGATGAATCAAATCAAGTTTCTAAAAATAAACGTGCTACCAGGAGCCCAAAGTCTCAGTTTTTCGCTCACACCTATGGTAATAAATATACTGAATAGACATCGTGAAGACTGATAAAGTATGGAATCATGTAAACGTTGCAATTTGTTGAGGTTTGATGGTGTTCGGTTGCACCAGCCGTATTCGACTTTTTTGACAATTTTTTTTTTCTGATTTCGAACAAAAGAAAAATTGAAATTAATGTATTGAAAATTAAAATATATATATAATGACATTAATAATGAAAAAGCAAATTTTATTAAATTAAGGTCGTACGGGACACATTTAATTTTTTTTATTTATTAAGTTGAAATTTTGAATTTTTTTGTGATGGTTAACCATATAATTTGTAAACAAAATCACTAAATAAAACTTCTCATAAAGTTTAAAAAAATTTTAAATTTTAAATCTAAAAGAAAAGCGGGGTAATTTCAAATCGTTATAACTCCAAATATTATTTGTCGAATTTCAAAATCTTTTCATTTAATGAAACAGAAAAATAGAAGTTTTAATTTTGATTCAGCGTTTTTCAAAACATTAATTTTTAAAAATTTAAAAATATTTAGAGAAAAACTTCAAAAAAATTTTATGTAACTTATTTTTAAAAATTCATATTTTCAAAAGTAAATATTTTTTTCAAATTTGCTGAAACAAAATTAAAGTAAAATAATTGAAAAAGACACGTTCCAAGTTTGAACCATTTATCTTTAACGGTCCTTGACTTATAACAATTTAAAGAAGAGAAATGGTGAAAAAACCCATCATGCAGAAAACGCATTTACAGGTTTAAACAAAGATTGGCTACTATTAGAATGTTGCAAACAAAACAATTAATATCTCCTGCTCTAACTAAGATAGAAACATGATTTGAACGTCTTTTCAAGAAGAAAAGAACACAAATTTTGTTGCAATAAAACTTTTTTCGAAAATTTGATAAATTTTGTGTCCTGGACCTCCTTAAACTGTAATTAGTGTAAAGAATCACAATGGTCTTATTAAAATATTCTTTCAAAATTTGGTTTAATAATGCAGAGCTGAATTGAATTTCAAGAGTTGTATCCAACTTACTATTGCATTTATTTTTGGACTAGGTGTTGAGAAAAATCTGTGTCCATTATCAAATTATTGTCCCTTTGAAAACATCTGGATATTCTTCCAAGTCCCACACAAAGTGGTTTACCACTGGTAAACGTAAAGCATAAATTTCTCATTACATTTAATTTTATTTTGAGCTGTCTGATGACAAGTCGATGAGGTTTTCATGCTGTAAAACTGATAGTTCTTTGTTGTTGCTTATTCATAGAGATAAGATTGAAAATCCAATAGTTACGGCTAAAATTCAGTAAAGGAAGTTCCATGTTTCAAACTTTATTTTCCTTCGAAATTCATTTTAAGTTGAAAATGGATTCCTGTTTTATTAACGAATGGTGTAGCATTATAACAGTCGTCATAAGCTTGCGATTTATCTCTCGTCTTTAAAGCATTTACATTTTTCTACTGGAACGAAACCAAAAACATCATTAAATTTTACGAGTATATTCGTTGAAAAAGTCCACTCAGCTACTAAACGAATTTTAAATAACCTGCAAAGAGAAAATCAGATTATTTACCATTTAATATAATATTTTTTCTGCGTATTTTAGAGCTGAACTTAATTTATTGCGTAGCTCCAAAACACTTGGGGAAAATTGGATTCCACAAAACGCAAGGAAGGCGTACCTGATCTACAGAGTTATTGCAGCTACAGCTATACGTTATCATAAGTACTGCGAAAATATTGTCATAACATGTCATGTTAACGTCTGTCTCATTCGGTTTAATGTTAACTGTCAATGGATATTGGTTTAAACTCTTTGTTAACCAGAAATCCATCCAGATAATATCAGGAATCATAAATTAAATTTCCGAACTAGTATCAATAAAATCGGACGTGAGAAGGTTAAAATTTACATCAAAATAGCAATGTATAATTGTATTTGAAGATTTATAATTGTCTAACTATTGTTAATACTCGTTATTTTGCTTCTGAAGCTAGAAGCACTTTCAAATCTGGGGCGTTATGGCAAATGTTGATATGTCCGAAAAAATTCCATTTTATGTTTAAGTTGATATGTCTCCCTTAAAATTGATTCTTTAATGTGGCAAAAGCTGATATGTGGAATTATGAAATAATACTAAGTTATTCGTATTAGCAAATGCTGTTATGTATAAAAGAGTTTTTTTTCTCAACCCTCCCCCAAAATTTTAGTCCCAAATTGAAAATTTTCTTTAAAGACCATCCATATGCTTGATGTTGGATATGAGTATTAACTAAAGAATATTTGGAATTAAGAACTTAATAGGGTGATTTTATATTTCACTACAAAAGTTACTTTTTAATTTACTGAAAACACGAAAAAATGACATATCAACATCTGCCATAACGCTACAGAAATATTGATCAAACATACTAACGTGTTTTGCATTTTGTTCTTTTTTTAAATATATTTTTATTTTATATGGTATATATTACCTTCGTATATTATTATTAATTTAATGAGCTGAAAAATTTTCATATCTTATTTATTAAAAGTTTATTATTGATGCACTTTGGAAGATCTCACTGTGGTGAAAATGTGAATGACCCTAATTTATATAACTAACGTATACGCAAGAGCCTATGAATACAAGAACAAATACGTGGATTTTACATATCACTGTACAAAATTCAAATATTGTCAAATACAGCGGCAAGAATATGTAATACAGACGTTTTTCTCATAAGTAATCACTCAGTATTTTCCTCACGTACAAATTCAAAATCTTTTAACTTGTTTGTTGAATTAGGCAGGAAAGTATTATCATGTCGTGTCATGTGAGAGTAAGCCAGCAAAAACAGGGAAGAGAGATGTCGCAAATAAAGCTCCCATTTTCCAGTTCTCTTAAACTTGTCATTTTCTCTCACCGTTACGCCGAGCATGTCTCAACTCGCCAGTTCCACTTTTAATTCTTTCTTCAGTAATGACGTCAGTCTGTCACTTCTGTGAATCATATTGCATATGATTTCTATTCTATTAACCCTGTGGGAAACGTCTCGATCTTACACTCTTGTGGGTAATCAGTGGTTAACGAGACACGTGTTAATAGATTTATTAACGTTTTATTTCCTCTTATCTTTTATCACACGTTCAACTCGTCTTTAGTCTCTCATGGAGGCATTTAAAAATACACTTTGCCGCTCTCTTGTTTTTGCGTTTCGCATTGTGCCGCATTCATAAACTCAACGCTGGAATTTGCCTTTATCTTTGACGTCATACGCCCATAGACGTTTCTGCGACTTATCATAAAAATTACTTACTACGAAAAGTGATTATATTCTCAGACTTATTTCCGTATGTCAGTAAACTCCACACACTGTAAAAATGAAATGCTGTTTCAGGGTGTAATGTTTCTGGGTTGCGAATTTACCTGTTTTGGGTATCCCATATTTGTATCTTAAATATGCTTTCGTACCCTTCCAGTTATCCTTCCATTTTTGCAATATACCTAAAACGGTATGCATGCGCTGATACTAAATCATACAGACAGTTTACCCATATATATTAATATAAATACGTAGGTAAACTGTCTGGACTATTCTAGTTATACTAGTAACTCTCCTAGTTATACTTCCATTTTTGTGATTTAACTAAAACAGCATGCATGCGCTGATACTATACTAACACTAATTAAACATTAATGTAATGAATGATTTTTTAAGCTTATGAAAATTATAAAAATTTCAACATCTCGTTGCCATCAAATGGGAAGATTTGTTTACACTTCCTTAAATTATGGACTACTACATTACTCATCATCTGTGGACGGAAGATCCATGTGTCAAGAAAAAAAATATAAAGGTTAGAAATAAGATACAAATTGTGTGAAAGTATGAACAAAGGAATGTAATAAATGTTATTATCCTTTTACTTAAACACTATTTAAGAGTCCCTAACTTCAGCTAACTAATTCAAATTGAAACATATTTCAGCGTTTTTATTTTTTTCAGATATCAAGAGGCATCGTTTCGTTAGCGTTGCGAGTGCTAGAACAATACAAATTTATAAAAGCTTATGAAGCAAGTTGTTTTTCTAAGGATACAACAGACGGTGTCCTTTGCCTTCATGCGAACTAACCCCAGGACCGGATTTCTGCATAAACGCTGCCCTAAGATGGGGGACGGAGGAGGGGGGATTAGGTCACCCTCAGATGGGGCTTCAAAGTAGAAAGAGGTAACTTTTTTAAAGTTTTTTTTTCTATTGCAACTTCATAATTTTTTAAGATTTCTGTAAAAGAATTTGTTTAACCTTAAATGATTCAATAATAAAATAAGGTAAAGCATATTATCTCCCAAAATCTCTCTCCTCGTGGAGATTTAAAATTTTAGTAACACCTAAAGTCTCATAGAAGTGCTTTGATATATCAAAGTCAAATCATGGTTCTGGTGATAGGTGATAAAGTGACAATTAAAATTATAGCAGTAACAACAGTTGAATGACCTAAAAATACCATGTTGTACTCTCTCTTAAATCTGAATAATGTACTTGGCAAATTAAAATTGGGATTCTAGTCACTACCTGAAAAATCTTACAAGTAATCAATGATTGGTTGTTTAATACCCCACGTAGCCGAAGAGTCCGTAAACTGCTAGCTCTGGATAATTGAAGATACGACGGTCCTAAAATGACAGCATAATTAGACTATTGGATGTGAAGTAACAATTGTACTATCTTTGTCTGAAGTGAATACTAGTTTTTAGTTACTCAAACAAGGTCACCGTTAAAGTCATCTGTAATATTGAGGTTAAAGTTGAGGAAATAGTAAATGCCATTTGATACACGAGCATGTAAATACTCACTTTAGTTGCTTTTAAAACAACTACAGAGAATTTACATTTAGAAGTGAAATGCGAGTTAAAACTCCTATGCTACTCACATAATGGAAAATAAATAGTACCCCTTATTAAATATAATTCAAAATGTTACTAAAAAGTCATAAAACCATGTTGATTGGAAATTAAGTGACCGGTTAAACTTAATGTGAATATTAACTCTGATAAACTTTATTCCTGATATTTCTAATAAAGTAATCATAACTCTGAAATGGAATGACAATTAACCATTGAATTCTGTTCTTCCCGAATTAGGATTCTTGCCCTGTCTAATCCAATTCACGATTATGCTCTTAAATTGAGCGCAGAAATGTGTTCATTGGAAGTAGCGTTACACAGAAATATCATACTCTTCCCACGTATGAATGAGAATAACTTGCCCTGAAATTACCCACGTTGCGATAGTAAAAATGATCTAAAAAATTAATGAAAGTGAAGAGAGAGTCAAATATTCTGTAGTGCCCATGCCTGAAAGGGAATAGTAGCTTCAACATATTTAAGATAAGATACAGCTCTAATAATGTAAAAAAAAATCTTAGGGCTGATATTGAGTGAATATTAGGTATTGCATGCAGCGAATGTCTGGAGGGAATACTTGTTGCTAATCAATTACGGGCCTCTGAACGCCTTTCCTGAAATGCAGACCTTGGTCGAAGCCTCACTTACCGCCTGCGTCGACTAACCCACTCGAGCAAGTTCGAACGCGTTCCTTTCCTCAAGTTGGAAAAAAAATATAAAAGAATAAAAGGAAAAAAAATGTATACATCGCCAACCGAGAAACGCGACCTGAAAAGAAACTAACAAGCAAAAGGGGATCTCGGGCTAAAATAAAAACCATCAAAAACCGTGAGAAAGTTTAAACGCGGAGAGAAATCTTGAGGCCCGCACAGTTTCCTTTCTCCATCCGGTATAACGCTCTTCCACCTCCCTCTGTCTAAGTTCCCAAGATCGAGCCCCACGCGGCTAGCACGTGCGGGGTGTCACTTCCGGCTGGCATTTGTCCGTCCGTCTCTCTCTCTT
This sequence comes from Dolomedes plantarius, assembly GCA_907164885.2. Taxonomy (NCBI): domain Eukaryota; kingdom Metazoa; phylum Arthropoda; class Arachnida; order Araneae; family Dolomedidae; genus Dolomedes; species Dolomedes plantarius. Next base: position 111,124,892 of record OU015497.1, on the reverse strand, counting down.
CTGACCCCTCGGTGGGGGTCGTCCTCGTACCCCCCCCCCCTCGCTCGTGTTTACGTCACTCAACAGATCGCGTCCTCTCCATCCTCCTCGGGCGCGTATCTCGGCGAGCGATCTTCGGGAGCATGCGCGTGCGGGGGTGGCAGGGGTTACGATAAATTACGAGGCAGAATGTGCAGATGTCGGCAAGATGTTGGCGGTGGCTCGGAAGGGAGGATCCTAATGGATTGCGAGGTTGTATTGGGACGGACGGACGATGTCTGGGGAAGAGGTCGCTCCGCGGCAGGAAATCAAAATGGCTTGCTCGTCTCCATCAACGTCACTTCGATTAGCGGGAGGAAACTTTATGAAGATGCCTCTATCGGCGTCAAGGTCAGACTAAGATGGAGAGGAAGAAAGCTGTGAAATCAATCGGGTGTACGCTCTTACACATTTTTAGTCCCACGTGCTTAATTAAAGTGGATAATGACGATACACCATTATTTTTATTATGAATAGCTAAAATTATGATACTACTATTGTTATTACAAATTAATATTGTGATTTGCACTCTATATAAATATCTAAAAAAAATATTTCAGCCAGTCTCTTCTAACGAAACTACCGCGGGTTATTAACTTAGGATTACTTATCATTGCGTACCTCTTTTTTTTGTTTGATGCATTTTGGTACTTTTCTGTTTAACTGTTTACTGCTACTGGGTTTGGCCGGCTGCCAAAATTATAACTCGCGACGGACTCTGAATTTTTTCTTTCCGGAGGACCGTTATTGAGGAACTTAATACTACGTTAAATGACACGCAAGCGTTATCAAACTGGATAACGATCATACCCCATTATTTTTGTGACAACTATCAAAATTTGTAGTAGTATTTAATATTACAATTTATAATATAATCTATAAATATTCGTTTAAAATCCACATACATCATTACACTGAACAGTGATGCTCTCTTATTTTATACTATGAATCACTGAAATAATTGATAAATATAATATTAGTATAATTATTATCAATTAATTAAATCTTCCTCCTCAACGTCAGCAGATGGTGAGTGCAAAAATTAGCTAAAGCTGTAATTATGTGGTTCCTGGGAGTTTATGGTGTGAATCATTTATATGCCTTAATGTTTTAAGCATCGAAAAACGCTTATCCCAGAAATGTATACATATAACAGAAGGGTCATATATATATATATATACAGTCAAACCTCGCTAACTCGAACCTCGATTTCACGAATTTTTCGATATCTCGAAGAAATAAAAATTCCCTTCAAATTTCCTATCAAGTCAATGTTAAAAAACCTTGATTTGGCGAATTTTTTTCGGCTCATCCCTCGATAACTTGAATTTTTTTCCATAAATGGAGAAGAAAATTTTTTCTAAAAACAAGAAAATAATATCCAAAAAATAGAAATTTCTAAACAATAGAAAAGCTATTCAGACATTATAATGGTTAAACCCTGCATAAACTTTAAAAAGAAGGGATATAAAGACGGAAGATAACACAATGAAATGACAACTTCTCTTGACCCTCCAAGATGGGAGTTGAAATTCTTGTATACTGTTTTCTTATCTCGTTTCAGTTAGTTGCAATGCATATGCAGTGACCATCGATCCTTTCTTTTATTTTTTCTCCTTTTATTCTCCAAGGTTACTTTCTAGAGGGGTTGGGGTGGTTTTAACAAAACAGGAAATGAAGGCATGAACAAAAATCAAGAGGTGGGTGGCTTCCAAGAAGATTGTAAAATTTCTTATCTTTGAAACAAGGAGTGAAAGAAAATAACTACAGGTGTGAATGCACATGTGCTGTCTTGCATTCAAGCTAGTGCCTCGATGCTCATGCACCTCCATAACATGGAATTTAATGACTTTGTCGTCGTAGATGATACGGTAATAGTGTGTGGTCAGTGGGAGGACAATGACATCATCGGTCAGACGAAAGCTTCTTGTGTATTATCAGAAGAAGAGGAGGACGAAATCCCCCATTTGCCACCAAATGTAACAAACAAAGAAGGACTATTTGCAGTGGACGCTTTGAGGAAATATGTTGAAAGTCAACCAAATAGGTAAGAGGACACATTTAAAGCCATTGTCCACTTAGAAAGTGTAATCGATAAAATTTCAGACTCTTCTCTGAAGCAAACAACAATTGAATTTTTTTCAAAGAATTTTGTAAATAGTGTTTATTAAAATAAAAATATGGATTACTTTTTAAAAAGGTTTCTAAAAGCTTTTTTTTCTCTATTACTATTGATAACATGCGATTTTCGATAATTCGAATTTTCGATATTTCGAATTTTTTTGTCTCTCCCTTCAAGTTCGAGATATCGAGGTTTGACTGTATATATATATATATATATATATATATATATATATATATATATATATGTATGTATGTATATGTATATATATATATATATATATATATATATATATATATATATATATATATATATATATATATATATATATATATATATATATATATATATACATATATATATATATATATATATATTTATACATATATATATATATATATATATACATATATATATATATATATATATATATATATATACATATACATACATACATACATATATATATATATATATATATATATATATATATATATATATATATATATATATATATATATATATATATATATACATATACATACATACATACATATATATATATATATATATATATATATATATATATATATATATATATATATATATATATATATATATATATATATATATATATATATATATATATATATATATATATATATATATATATATATATATATATATATATATATATATATATAAAATGATATTCAGAAACAAAACTGTGGGCTCCACTATAGAAGAAAGAAATGTTTGTGTCAACATTTCCGCATACTCTACCAATTAAATTTTCCCAGCTAAGTCAGAAAGTCCAGCAAATTTTATATTTTCTCCTTACTTTTCTACGGATCATGATTATATGGGTATAATTTTTTTAATTCAACCATTCGAGGATGATACCCCCCCCCCCCCCCCCCGCTGATGATTATTTGTTGAGTTTTCAAATGAAAGGGCACCACTGTAACGACCAGGATTAAACCCCTGTCTTCAAACCTCACGCCGATATTAAACTAAATGAACTAACCGAAGGGGATCTATCTATGGAAGAATTGTTTTTATGAAACAGAATAATATAGAAACTTATTTCAATATGCCCTCCATAGATATTAATGCAGTAAAGAGAACTTTCAGGATGAGTCCGTTCAAATACCAGAAAGTGCAAACAAAAAAGAGTTGAAATAAAAAAAAAATTGCTTTTCGAAATAAATGTCACCTTAGAAGATGAAATCAGTGCCAAGAACACGAAAACCATTCATTAGTTTTTAAATGTAATCTGCAAATGGAATTTATTTAAATTTTTTTACTAAAGATTAAAGAATAATATTCTGACTTATTAAAGTTAACGGCTGTGATTTTTGTATTACAGAAAAATAATCCATAGTTAGATTTTTTTTTACACTCAATCATTTTAAGGGTGTTATTTATTTAATTACAAATAAAATGCTTTATACTCAACAAAATCATGTTCCACAATACATGGGGTATCAATTTTATTCCTTGCTAGAAATTTCCCGATGCAACGTATCCCAATTAATCGTCAAATCCATTAGAAAAGCATTCTTTTTGCTAGGAAGAAGGAAGAATAAATCCTGGGAAAAATTGGTGTAAAAATGCGAAGATCGTTTTACCCCCGGACGAATCGTTCAAAAATAGAAAGGTTTACACATTGCGAAAAACCGTAATGAAAATTATAGTATCAAATATTTACTTTACTGACATTTCACCTTGACCCTATAACTTACCTATTCTTTTATTTATACAACCTCCACGTTCCGTAGATCATCGTCTGCTTGGAACTGCTTTCGGGACTTCTATTTTTGGAGTCTTCCCTATTTCGAACGAGGGTGGAAGATGAGAAATTAGGCACAGCCTGTCATTCTTTCCGTCTGCCTGTCCGTGAAAATTCTCCACTCCGTCCCAGACGATAATAAAAACTAATATTGTTCGCCTCCGTGTGAAAGAGATACGTCAAGACAAACAAAAGAATTTAGAGAATTCGGTTTGCATTTCGAGATATTCTGTTGTCTGGGATTACTTGGTAAAGAGGATGGTTTATAGCATTATTCCTCTTCAGACGAAAGGGATATCGAATGCAAAGACAAGGAAACAATAAACTCTCAATTTTTATATAATGCATCGTTCATTCTGCGGTGGAAACAGACATCAATGAGCATTGAACACTCCAGCTATCAGGAACAAAAAATCTATGTTTAGAAAAAAACACTGGTTTTCACTTATGAAGAAAAATTATCGCCTCTTGGACACGCGAAAAATATACATTGCATACAAAGCCTGCACTCAAAACGGATAGAGGAAATAAATCTATTTATTTCTATAAATAAATATTATAGGCGTATGTTAAAAATTAACTTTCGTTTTAGACGCTAAAATATTATTATGAGGAATGAACTGGACGTAAATGTAAAAAACATAATTGAGTTTCAAAAAATAAATAAATGAGTTTCAAAAGCAAGGAGGAATTTAAACATAGCTTACAGCTTCTTTTTCTAATTTTATTTTTAATTTTCAGTTTTTTTCCAAATTTTTTTAAAGAATCATTTAAGTAGTGTAATACAATTAATGACCATTCTTATGAGAAACTTATGAGATAGATTTCATAATTAGTAAACTAAAAATTTTAAAAAATTAATTATGGGTTGATTAGAGAAAGACAGCTTAGTTTAAATTAACTGAGCAATACAACATTAAATTCATACCAATGTTATATATATATATATATATATATATATATATATATATATATATATATATATATATATATATATATATATATATATATATACATATATATATACATACATACATACATATATATATATATACATATATATATATATATATATATATATATATATATATACATATATATATATATATATATATATATATATATATATATATATATATATATATATATATATATATATATATATATATATATATATATATATACATACATACATATATATATATATATATATATATATATATATATATATATATATATATATATATATATATATATATATATATATATATATATATAGATAGATAGATAGATAGATAGATAGATAGATAGATATTCACATTGTTCGTATTAAAAAAAAAGAAATAAAAAAGCTGTCTCTTCTTTCCGGTTTAGGAATCTAACAAAATGAACATTTGGAAAAATTCCACTGTAGTTTCACCTCTGTCTAAAAAAAAGTTGACGAAATTTAATGAACCATGGTATAGTACGGTATACAATTACACAAAAGGAGAGAATTTCGTTTTTGCCAAAAAAAAAAGTAGAGCTGAACAAAAAAACTGTCTATAAATGTCTCTATTTTCAGTGGTATAGACAAAATTTCCCAAGCATTGTGACGCAAATACGTTCATTCTTGTAAAATAAATGGAGAATGGGATTTCATACGGATAGTTTTTATGCTTTATTTGTTTATTTTTTTACTTTTCTTTATTTGTGCGTAGCAGATTTACAGACTAATAATCAAGAGTAAAATTTATAAAAGCGTTTGCTGAGAATGGATTTTTTTTTCATTTCTCTTCGACTCACAAAAAGGATAAATTTCATGTTAAACGTATCAAAAAAATTTATTTTTTATTAATATTTTGCTTTAAATTATAAAAGAAGTAGAAGAAATACTCCAGGTTAAAATGTATGGAAAAACAGCAAAATCTACGCATTCAGATATAAGTTCTTGATAAAAATATAATAATATATTTTTTCATTTGTTCATGATTTAAGTTAGAAAATAGAATCTTTTCACAAAGAAAATGTTTGGAATGACATCAGTACACTACTTATTACGTTTAAATTACAAAAATTGGTTTATGTTTCCAAATGGCTTCAGATTAAAATTGAGAAAGAAAGTGTGAAAGCTTTCATAGTTAAAAATACGTTGAACAATGGCAATATTTTTCTCGTAGTGGCAAAGATATAAGTTAATGATAGAAATGCAAACAGCAATTTATTTTTTAATTTTTTTCCTATTTAAAATCAGAAACAGTGTGGGGAAAGTGCATGGGAATATATCAATATTTTACTCTACTTTACTTGCAACATTTTATGATAAAGGTACAAAAATAAAATCATTTTTTGATTTACTAGTGATTTAGATAAAAAGAATTTTTTACAGTAAATAATGTATGAAGTAATAACAATATTCATCTCAGGATTATAAAACCCCAGATTCGTGATAAAAAATTTAAAAAATCATTATTTTACCTTGCAGAACCGGACTGAGCTGGATTGATAATGCTACAATAGGCTTATGTAGAAATTCTCAGATCCCGAAACTTCCAATTAGATATTTACCCTTGTTTGGAATCCTTTTGGGGGCATTTAAGGGTCTAAAATGGTTATCAATTAAAGATGGATTCCAGTTTTATCACAAAAAGAAAATCATTATCATTTCGTATCCTTGCAGGTTGAATGTTTCAGATAGTTGGAATCTGAATTTTCCGCAGCCCTTACCTTATTAGATTTAGAAAACTATACTTATTCCTTCTTCTTTTCCCCTGAAATTAGCTTTTCATCATAAAAGTGAGAAATGAAACATACTTTCAAATTTGAAAATTAATCCCCTTTTATCATAATTAATTTTCAACACTGGAAAAAAGCATTGTGAAATTATAGTATTAGAAGGCCTGCCCCCCCCCCCTTTAAAATACTTATATATAAAATAGCGCTTTCAGTACAGTTTTCGTTGAATAATTTTGAGAATGAGAGAGAACGGAAGTGAATATTATAGACTGTACTCAAAGAATATGTAAGACTAAATGATAAGACGCAGGTAAGACCTGATATTAGGGACTTGTACTTAATCTAGTGGTCTTGGGATGATCTACTCAATTATTACTAACATGTATCTTCTGAAAACTGTTTTTCAAACATAAAAAATGTATTGCCTTTTTGAGAATATCTGATGGGGGCGTGATATGGTTTTATGTCTTGAAAGATTTATGATACAGAGCAAAATGAACATAAGATATATCCCTCATGAAACAAAAGACGTAGAAGCATGTGGCTTGCAGAATAATTACTCTATAGGGTATGTCACATACACTTAAAAAAGCGTAAAAGTGGTCCACGTAATATAATTGCTGGAAAATGTTGATTAGGAAAGTAGTTGTTCCTCTAACTCGGGTAATCAGGTTGTCCGTTCCAACTTCCGTTTCTACAATTCAGATGTTGATGAAACTCCTCTTTTAACTGATTTTTCTAGCATGTAGCGTCTAAAACTAAGTTTTCTTCTTAAGGCTGCTATGTACTAACCCCATTGGATTCGCTCACCTCAATGTTAACCTATGGAGAAAATTTGTCCACGGATTGCCGACTTGGATTCAAAGATTAAAAAAAAAAAAAAATTGTACTCCGTCATAGAGAAAGAAATTTTACATGTGTGTACATTTTTTGTTTTTAAAAAAATGCAATTGATATTTTAAAATTTAAATTATTCGAGGAAAAATCTGGCATAGTGTGTTTTAAACGCTCATAAATTCTTTCGGTGGTCGAAATTTATAAAATGAATCCTGTAGCGCTTTGCAGAAAAGTTCATGCTATCTGACAATGCCAATTTTATTTGATTATCAGCATTTATGTACCTGTAAATAGTTGACAAAAATATATTTTAAATAAAAAATTTGGGGGCAGCGCTTAACCCCCCTATAGAGAGAGAGCCATTACAATCCCTCAAAATGTCAATCCTAAGGGGGGTGGAATTCTCGAACTGTCAACTGGACTGCTCCCACCACAAGAGTCTGCAAGAAGAGGGAAAGGGAAATACGATTTTTTTCTTAGTTCATAGCAGCCTTAACAACCTATATGAAAAATACATGAAATGTATACTCTTCACTTGTAACAGAAATATTGTAATGTCTGTATCACCCCGTCATGTAGCCTGCCTAGATATTCCTCTCACAAGAAATGAAACATTTGGTATAGTTCATCAAATTCAAAGAGTATGTTGAGATTAGGCTATCTTGTAAACTTTTGTACATTCGACTTATCTCCCAGTTTCCACTAAGTGCCCAGATGTCTCTTCGAATGACAACTTTTATAACTTCAAGTTATGGCTCCTCCCCCAGCACCGTCTTATCTACATCTGTCCATTCTCCTCAAACTTCGGAAGATATTTGGTGCAAAGATGGTCCTATCTTTCCAGGGGAGCCTTGCAAATGTTTTATGACCAGCAGAACATGACGCCATCCGTTGGGCCACCGCGAAGATTGTCAACCCTTCATACAGTCGCTTCTGCTTGTTTTAGGGCTTATCTCCTGTGAATTAAGGACGGAGATCTCCGATTCCCCCTCCCCCATCTTGTTGTTTGTATATATTGTGTAAGACACTCTAAGCAGTCTATTCTAATCTGTGTGCTGAGAGAAAGTTTGACTGCCAGTAACGGAACTTGTTAACGAGTCGAGTTACGAAAAGAAGAAACGTTGGAGGGATTCGCAATATTTGACAGCATCGTTATATTTACCGGACTTTCTGAACCTTTTTTCCCGTGCCATCTTAAAGTCGATATCATAACTTATTGGGTTTTCGAAGCAGATCATTATTATTATAATTATTATTTTTTTTTGTGTAATATTGTGTAATCAAGACAAAAAACAAATACTTTTATTTGACACAATTAAAATCTTAATAAATTTATGAACATAATAATAATAATATATGGGTGTATAAGTATACTATAGGAGCAACAAATATTTACTAGATGCCGTAAAAAATACCCTCTTCCCATTGGTTTAAATAATTTTTCTCGTGCCTTACCTGCTTCCTGAGGCACTCATTGCTGCGATTCTCATTGCTTTCGTGTTGATAAAAATGTTGGAATCATCAAAAACGTTATTATATACACCTGTAAATACCCTCATATTTTACACAATTGATTTGTAATAAAAGATAAATGTTGTACACTTATATCTGAACTGAGAAAACTAAAATGCATTAACAACTTTTTTTAACTCACTTTTGAATGTTATTTTTTTGCTGATCTCCACATAACAAAACAATATTATATAGAACGTTTTTTTTTCTCAGCATGATTTAACTCTGTGGGGATTAACAGTTTAAAGAAAGCATTATAGATAAAGTTATCGGATCTTTGCAAATACCCGAAAACTTTTATGGACAAAATGATAGAAATGCAAATACCTTACACAAGTTTCTTATTCAAATGCATTTGAAAAGTAAACTGTACAGAGGAAAATAACAGGTCTTGTTACTGTTTATATATGAACAGTTGTTGAGCAGTCTTTTGAGTCGGAGACATGGAAATATTTTCAATCAATTATCTTTGAAATTTCTGAATTTGGCCAAATTTTTAATACCTTGTGTGTAATTTATCTTTAAACTATTTCTTTTTACTTTTAATGCCTTTCCTAAGAGATACGTATAAAGTCCTTTTTTAGATTAACATTAATCCGTAACGCTGTTTTATCAAATTTTTTTCTCATAAAATAAATCATTTTGGCTCATGCGAAACAATTTTACCTGAATAATGGATGTTTCCTCATACTCTAAATGAAAGATTAATTTATTTTTTTCAACTATATTAATTAGGTTTGAAACTCCAGTTAGTGGCTATTCAATGTATTTTGTTCTTGGGGAAGTTTTAAAGTGGAACGAAACTCAGATGTTGTTAAAACTGAAGAAGACAAGTTATTGCGATGGAGCAAATCTTACTGCCACAATGATGCTGAACATTTCGCTCTTCTGTTCTGAGCTAAACAATAAAGTAAAAACTCATCATACAGCTAAACTCCGAAAAAAATGCTCTACACCTACATGATGTCCAAATATAAATAATTCTATCACATCTAAAGTTTAACTTCTCTTTTTGCTTTCATTTAGTTCCGTTAACTGGTATAAACCTTTCCAGTTACACTGTTGTTCTAACCTTCAATACCCGATCAGCACCATGAAACATCTGCCCCAGCAGACCGTTTGATTAAAATTAAATCTGACGTTTCTGTTAGCAGTGTGTGAGTGTGTGAGTGTCGCTTGCTGGGAAAAGACCACACCGTTTGCCAGCGATTATATTTCCTGCGTCACAACTACACAGATAACCCATTAAGACGCCTACATTAAAGCCCTTATCTTTTTCATTAAACTCCATCCATCGCCTACTCACACCTCTTCACTGTCCGGTTGCCATTTGCCGCTTTATAAATAGAACCAGGAACACAGATGCATCAATAGTTTCATCCCGTATTCTAAAGGATCTTCAGCTGCATTGAACAGGCCATCTCTCTGACAAGAACACAACGGATATTTTTTACCGCGTTTTTATTATTCTTGGTTCGTCTTTGAGTGTGGTCAGTCAACCGACCAGGAAGTTTTAAGAACCTGCGGGGGTGGTTTGTTCCGTCCCTCCAACTAGCCGACAACACACGAGCCGTGCGTGTTGTTTAAAACTCATCACCGAAGTTTCGTTAAAGTTTTTTTTTTTCCAAACAGAGAGAACTGGGTGACTTCAGTCGCTTGTTCTCTTTCGCCATGAACTTGAGTGAAACGTGGATTTATTAATAAGTTCAATTTGGTATTCGGTCACTGTTGTCTTATTTGTAGGACGATTTTGAAATTTGCTATAAATGATCGTTGTTATTTCAAAGTAAAAAAATAATCCAATTCAAGTGATATATTATTAGAGTAAATATCATGCCCCGATAAATTTCTTTCCAGATAAAAATAGAAGTAATATAAAAAGAAATTCTTTAAATAACGGAAACGGACTAAAAGAAGATCAAAAGAAAACATTCTTACAGTCCGGCCTTTTTGATGAAAGTCAACTAAGCACTTTATCGAATGCTGTAATAAGTGGTTTTCACACTGACACGCTATAAGGGTTAACCTTTGAAGGGAATACCTTTGAAGGGAATAAATGATGACTGTGAATTAAAACTTTTGTTGGTGACTTTAGACAAAAAAATAACAAAGACAAAAGAATCGGAGAACAGCAAGAAAAAGAGAGATTAAAACAAGGAACCCATCAGTTTCAGAAATGCACTTGACTATAAAATCACATTCCAGTTTTAAAAAATTGGAACGGGAACATAAAAATGGCATTAATTACTCGAGACAATGAAAGCCTGACTGCGTACCCTACAAGATTCTTATTTACCAAGTTAAGCAATTAATTTACAAAAAAGCTAAATATTTTTAGAAATTCAGTTTTCTTGAATGTCTATTTTATTGTAGACTAGCTGAAAACCCGCACTTCGCTACGGAGTACATTCAAATTAAATACAACGGACAATGTATGCAATTAATGCCAAAAATATATATATATACATATATATATATATATATATATATATATATATATATATATATATATATATATATTTATAATAAATACGACGATCAATATATACAATTGATGTAGAAAAAAATATATATTTATAAAAAAATCGTAAGGGATATTTTTATTGACCAAATAATTTCCAATCGTCTGCCGCATTAGCAAGAAAAAAAATATTTTTTTTGTCTATTTAGTTGTTATGCGCGTGACGATAAATTTATTTAAAGTGCCAGAAAAGAAATCACGTGATCAGCATTTAATAAATTAAATTCTAAAAATTAATCTTTAAAAATTCACCAAAATTCAGAAAATAGAGGTAAAGATTCGAAAAAGATTTCATTTTAAAGGAATTTTTATGATCTTTCTTGTGATATAAATTTTATAACCCTCAAATTATTATTTTACATGCAACTTAAAAAAAGTTACTAAAACAGCTTAAAAATTTTATTTTAAAAAATCTAAGAAGAATTTTTCAAAAATCTCTCTTAGTGCACCCCTACACTATAAGAAGAATCGCCATGCAAAATTTCAGCTCTTTAGATCCAGCGGTTTGGTCTGTGCGTTGTATGTTAGTCAGTCAGTCAGTGAGTCAGTTACGAAACTGTTTCATATATATAGATATTAAACGCATTTAAGCAAAATAAAAATTCAAATAAACAAAGAATTAAAATTTAATGGATATTAGTTCGTGTAATATTATGCAATATCGTACAGATATTCATACTTTTGGAAAATGTGGGGGCTCAAAATGGAATACGTTTCATCGGTGGCAAATAGTAGTTCTTTAAGTTGACTGTTTGTATACGCTTTTACACAGAATTGCCTTTTAATATGTTTTTCTAATGTTCAACTTAAGTTTCACTTATATATTATTTACTCTTTAACGCTTTTTCTCTGTGGCGGTCAACAACAAATTAATGGCGATCCATTGCAAGAGGGTTGAACAATACGTATAGTATGCTGAGTTGAATATTTAAGCTCCAAATGGAAAAAATTAAAAATTAACTAAAAAAATTAAGCAGGAAAAAATCCAATCAATAAAAAATTCTTAAAAAATTCTTTCTTATAAAAGTTGATTTTAGGATATTTTAATATTTTTTTCTTGCAGCGAAAATATGGCTATTTTTTTCAATCAAGAACATCCTTTTTGATGTAACATTTCATTAATGTAACTAATCATTAATAGGTAATAATTTTACTGCATCTCGGACATTAATGTCCGAGCTGCAGTAAAAATAACCACAACAATACACAGTATAAATAACAATACACTATACACAGTATAATTTTTTAGTAACATACAAATAACAATATACAGTATTGTTATTTGTATTACATCGAGTAACGTACAAATAAAAATACACAGTATAATTTTTAAGCAACATAGCATGTTTTATTGAAAACTTAAGCGCCAAATTAAAAGAAAATTTATACTCAATAATAATATAAAAATAATAAAAAAACTGAAGCAGAAAGGCAGTTCATTTCACAAAATAATTGAAAAATATTTTTAACAAAAATTATTCCAAAAAATTTTCATTTCATTTTATTTTATCCTTGGAGCGAAAATATTACCATTTCTTTATTGAAAAACAATATTTTTAATATCATTTTCCATAGTTCTAACTTAAGTTAAATTTATACATTTTTTACAGAAATTTTTTTTTCTCTTGTTTGATGAACAATGCATAAATGACAATTGTTTGAGCCGCATAGCACATTTCATTGAAACTTTATGTTTCAAATTTTAAAAAAAATACTATTTAAAAAATAAAGCAGGAAAATGTTTCACAAAGAAAAATTAAAATATATCTGACAGAAATTTTTTAATTTTTTCTTCTAGCGAAAAAATTTTGCTGTTTTGCTATTGTAGAACAATATTTTAAACCCATTTTTTTATAAGTCTAACTTGTATTTCATTTATATATTATTTCCAGATATACATTTTTTCTCTGGCTTGGGTAACAACTCATAAATAACAATTCACTGTATAATATTGAGCAGTGTAGATTGTTTTATTGAAAATTTCATTTAAAATTTTTTAAAAAGTTTATACTAAAAAAGGAAAACTAAAGCATAAAAGCACTTTATATAAAATATTTCTTTTAAACCAATTTTAATAAAATCTCATTTTCAATAATATTTAATTTTTTTTTTCTTGTAATGAAAAAATTTCCTACTTTTTATTCGAGAAAAATTTTAAAATTGTAAACAACTAATTTTTCTTGATATAAGATTTGTCGTTACTATTCCAAGTAAATTTTTCTTGAATAATCTTCAAGTTTTTCATAGAAGAATATTGAAACAAAAGGTTTTTCTAGGTTTTAATGATTCATTGAAAACTAAGTTTTACTTTTGAAACAACAAAATTATGCATTAGCGAGGGGAAATAGCTAAAAAGGTACATTTTTAAAAAACATAAATTAGTTCTTGGCAACTACAGATTGCAGTTAACCCGCTAATCATCCCTATTTACGATTCTGTCATACAATATCCGACTGGAAATGGTTATATAGCAATATACAATTTGAAAAATAAATCAAATGATGCAAAAGAAATTAGAAAATTAGAAAATGTTTTCATGAAAATTCAAGCATCTAATTTCCCGGGAAATTCGACTGATATATGTGCAATTTTTTTCCCGTGAAAACATCGAGCGGTCCATCAGTGAAAATCACAGCATGGCATGGTGGTATTGATGGGAAGCACGCATGACCGTAAAGTAGATGTTCTTTCTCAGTTGACCAAGTTGTTACGAGTTGTTATGTGATGTAAGAAAGACTGACAGTGTTCAGTGTTGTAACAAGAGACAAACCTTAACCTTTAGTCATCCGTAACCTTTTCCTGTTGTGTCACTTTAATCGTGTAACAACAGATTTAATTCAAACAGGCAAGAAATGGCTAAATAAGTAATAGAAGGATTACTTTGTTCTATCAGAATAAAAACTTGAAAAGTCAACACGTTGGTGCAGTTAAAGGGTGATCCAATGACAAATGTACACCTCAGCACAAATCAAAGCCTTTTTTTTTTTTTAAAGTCTGACAAATATGAATGTATATATGCTTCAAAACACTCAAGAAAAAGACTACAGCTTTACAGTGTTTGAACCGTAAAGTCCTATGCCGATAAGTGCCCCAATTCAGGTATTTTCCTCTTTTATTGATTGATGAAATCTGCCGTATGACGCCATGCTGTACGATCTTCCTTCTAGATCTCTATATCGATGAGATTGGTACAGGAATAACGATGCATTTCCCATTTTAAATTAAATAATTGGCCGGACGATGTCCGAATGGCTAAGGCACTGGTATTCGGTACCAAAGTCTGTGGGTTCGAATCCCACTCTTGCCATGGACGTTTGTAGCCGTTCGGAATCGGCTTTAAGAAGTAGGTCCCGGTAATTAGCCTTCGTGTAGCAAAAAATGACCGTAGCGCTCCAAACCAAACCAAACCTAAATTAAAACCTAAATGATTTTCTTATAAGACTTATTCGAAGTAAGGGTGATTATTAGGACGTCAAACTGTCTGAAAGCTTCAATATGTATGAAAGTGGGCAAGCCTGAACTGAAAAAAAAATAACACTATAGCTTCACAGCCTTTGAAATTCAAAATCATCTGTTAGGTCGCGCTCCAGTTCAGAGATTATCCTGTTTGTCTGTCGTTAAAAACTGCCGAATGCCACCTGCCTATACAAAGTTTCTCACCGATCTCTTTAGCGATGCGAAGCATACTGGATAATAGATACATTTTTACATTTTTCAATTAAACAATATCAGTTTCGGAATTTGGCAACGCATCGTAGTGCCCTCCTTCCACCATCAATTAAAAATGATGGCTCGCGAATAACGATGTGGTCAGGTCACTCCTTTGTTTCTCTGCTCAATGCATCGTTCGCTCATTTTTCCTGCTTCTTTAGCAGCCAGTGAGATCCCGCTGATCCAGAGCATCGATAGCTGGCATCTTTTCAATTCTTCTGCTAACGAGTAGTCCGAAATGATGAAAGAATTTTATTAGCAGATTTTCATATGGCTATTGTTGCTAAGACCGTGATCTCAATATTCCGAAAGCCGGAATGATTCAGCTTTATATTGTGTGCTTTATTGGCTCATGGATCCTCCTGTTTTCGCCGAATAAGACAGGCTGCAATTTAGAATCACAATTGGTTAATCTCTTTATGAGAAAAATCTCCTTTGATTTTTTCGGGGGGGATTTGCATAGTCCAGATACATAAATGAAACAGTGGATCTGATTAGTAAGTAAGACTTACGAGTAGGATATCAGGGTGGATATCTGTCGTAATTTTCTTTTTTTGTGTGTGCGTGTGTCAGGAAAATTGTCACTTGTTTGATGAAAGCCACTTGAAGGGTTCTTTTATGTAACGGAGTTCCCGAATGACACACATGTTTGTATTGTGTTTGTATCATTTTGTAACACAATCATCACTTAAACTTTGAAAGGAGAAATTTGGAAGATAATACAGCTGGCTGTATTTAAAATGAAATGAAGTCACACGCTTTATCCAAAGGAACTCAAAACCAGAGTGCAAAATTTGAAGTCTGACCTAATTGGATGTAACAAACCTCTAAAAATATCTTTTGTAATAGTAAATCGCACACATTTCTAACTAGAGGAAAGGTAATATTGCATGCTAAGAAAACATAAAAAAAGAAAAGAAGTGGGTTAATTTTATTTAAATTGTAATAGTAAGATAACTAAAAGTATTTTTGAACTGACTGTTAAATATATAATTGAATTTAATTCGCGAGAGACAAAACGTTTAATAATTTATCAGAATAAAGAATAACTGAATTCTTATTCTGTTCGTGATAACAATATCCTAAATTTTTGGTGGCTATCGGGAATGAATAGAAAGATTCAATATATATGCAAAAGTTCCATAATGAAAACCGATAAACTCATAATGCACGGTGCTTAATAGCTTTATTCTGTTTTAAAAAATCTACAAATGAATTAACTGTACTTCGCTGAAAGTTTCCTTTTAGAAGGACAATAAATTTTAATTAAAACTTTCAGCCTTTTATTTAGGAAGATATTTTAACATTTTATCTGATTAAACCAAGGTAGTTTTCCAATAGTTTGTTCAGGTGTCAGAATGAACTTAGTACATAAATAAATGTAGATATTGCAAGTAATTATTCTTTTAAGAATGAGTTACTGACATTTTCAGAATTCCATATTTACTGTACGCAAGCCAGAATTTCTCTTCTCGTTTTTATTCTTACACGCATACAGGAAAGTAAGATTTATGTTACGAAAGTTATTTTTATGCTGAAGTTCTTAATAATAAAGTGATAAAATGAATGTGCATTTACGTTGGTGAATCCAATAAGCTACATAATAATGTAAGAATTTTAACACAAACAAACTATCAGTAGGGAACAAATTGCTCTTTGCTAATATTTCTTTTTGTATCTTTTTTTTGTTACTCCAAAACTGTAATCAGTTTCAGTAGTGGTAACGAATACGTGATGCTCTTCCAAATCACTAAAATGTCTCCGCTTTCTATTCCAGTAAATATTAAAGCTGTTGCCCTCTCTCGTGAGACAGTTTTGATCTACTAACTGCATGTAACGTCAGCTGCACGGAACTGAGATGCAAAAGAAGTCTAATCAATTTATTAACGTAAGGAAACGACTGTTAGACAAAATTTTTCGAAGAGGAAATAAAATATGACACTACAGCGCTGACGTCACATTTAGCAAATCTCTCTCGGCAAAATTTTCTTATCTGTGGTTTGTTTATACCTGCCTTAATCCTCTATATATTATCTTTTAACTTTTTTTTCTTAGCATAACCAAATGTAATTCAACCATCTAGTAATCATTCTTTCCATTGAAATATCAATAGAAAAAAAGGATTTATGCTTGAATAACTAATCTAAAACTTATTCTAGATTTTTTATATTTCAAATGTTTTATGTGATATTTTGCGTTGACAATAACTTCCTACATCTAAGTTAGATAAATAAAAGCAAAATTTTCCAACGAAGTGCGGCAAATTAAATGCAATTATCATTTTTTATTATTATATAATTTCAACGAAAATAATCATACTTCGACGAAGGACAATATCTATGGTGCCTGGCATAAAGGGCTTAAGTAAAAAAAAGTGATTTTTAGATATTTGTTAATATCGATAAAAAAATCTTTTAACTTGTATAAAAGGCTTAAGTCTATCAATTTTATATACAAAAGTAAATTTCTTTGTACAAAAGACTCAAGTCGAAATTATTGTTCTGCGATTGGTATAAAAGCCAAAAACTTGGTATATTTTAACCACTGTTTTTGACTTAAGTCCTTTACACGGGAACCATAGATATATAACATAAAGCATGGAGATCATTAAAAATGTTCACATTCTTAGATTTAAAGAAAATAAATAGTTAAGTAGAGACGAAATAGTTGGAATCTCGTCTTTCAACGTGATACCGTAAAGCAAAGCTGGACTGGTAATAAAAAAGTAAAACCATTCGGAAATAACAGAAATAAACATTCAATATGCTTATATTACGGAAGTTTATAAATTTTTATAAAGGAAGAAAAGAATATAGTCACTGAAATAATGACCTTGAACGTAGATGATATAAAAAAAACGATCATGCAATGGTTACAAAAGAATTATGTGACGAATTTTTTAGTTTCTTTCATTCAGATATATGAACAAGTTATCAAACGTTATTCTCAGACTGTGAACGGGAACCCAGCCGGCCGCTGCGGCTATAGAGTTTCGCCCCCACAAGAGGGAAAGATATCAAATATTACTCATAATTCAGGTAATTTTATATTTTGAACCAGGACCCTTCTACAGTTTTTAATGGAGGATTCGGAAAAGTTAAATGATAATTCTACTAAAATAAAATCTAGAGAACGAAGTTCACCATCAATGAAAGATGGGGGAAAATCGACAGTTTTGTGTCCTTCTACTGAATTTAAGTGCAAATATTTTACTATACATAAGTATGCTTTACATAACTTAATAATTTCACCGCTATTTACATACAGTACATTTGAGCCATTAACAAGCCAAATTGGTTAAGGTTCAAGATGGTATGCCGACCAGAGCTTTCGTTTATACGGCGTTTAAATGTAGGATTACGTTTCTCCATAACGGTCCTCCGAAAAGCAAAATTTCAGATGTCCTGCGTCACGAGTTATAATTTTGGCAGCTCACCAAATCCAGTCTGTATCGCTTGGGCAAGCAGTAAACAGTTAAACAGAAAAGTACCAAAATGCGTCAAAATTTTGACATACATACATGCATACATTTATACATACGTAACACATACATACAAATATACATACAAGAGAGGTAAGCAACGATAAGTAATCCTACGTTAATAACCCATAGTTTCGTTAGAAGAGACTACCTGAAATTATTTTTGATACTTATGCCGATCGCCGCGACAGTCATCCGCTCAACTATCACAATCAAATACCATACAGTACTAATTAAACTATTTCAAACTACTTTTGGCTGACAACGCCACTAATGTTCCAGACCTGCTCCTAGGTTGCCTGTTTTTATTGATTTCAAAGTTTACACGGTATCACAACCTATATAGCATATATAAAACAGTTCCGTAACTGACTGACTGACTGACTGACTGACAGACAACGCACAGACCAAACCGCTGGACTTAAAGGGCTGAAATTTTGTATGGCGATTCTTCTTATAGTGTAGGGGTGCACTAAGTAAGATTTTTGAAAAATTCTTCTTAGATTTTTTTAAATTAAATTTTTAAGCTGTTTTAGTAATTTTTCTTAAGTTTGCATTTAAAATAATAATCTGAGGGTTATAAAATTTTTATCACTAGAAAGATCATAAAAATTCCTTTAAAATGAAATCTTTTTCGAATATTTACCTCTATTTTCTGATTTTTGCGAAATATTTAAAGATTAATTTTTAGAATTTAATTTATTAAATGCTGATCACGTAGTTTCTTTTCTCGTCTAATTTATTGTCACATACCTAACAACGAAATAGACCAAAAAAATTTTTTTTCTTGCTAATGCGGCAGACAATTGGGCATTATCGAAAAAAATATTAAAATACAGTAGAAGATATGTTCCTCAAACTGCTATATTAACTGAACTATATTCTTTAGTATGTTCTATTAGATTTAATTTGAATATTTTCTTCTACATTATTTTGTCTATAAAAATAATCGTATATACATTCTAATTTATACAATATCACAAATTCATACAATATATTTTTAGAGACTTTACTATATATATTCCATTTTTGTCGTTATATTTACATTACTATATACATAAATTTATAATTTACTATATACATAATTTACTATGTAACATTATAATTTATTCTTTACCTAAATTTATTATAGTATTTATTAAATTTATTACCAAATCGGTTAAGTCTTACATTCTGAAAATTTTTGAAATTTTAGTGTCAAATCACTTGGTTGACTCCTAACTTTTTACATTCATAATAAATTTCCCAAATAAAAAGGATTAACACCACTCGGTGACAATTTTTTTTTTTGCCCATCGAATAATAAATAACTTTTTGTAGAATCCAATCAAGTTAAGTCCATAGTCTAATGTAAATCGTTGCAGTAATGTAATACAAATGCAGAAGCTAGTATTTTATGATAACAGTAAATCGTTTAGTGTTATTTCATCAAAATGTAAAATTAATGAGTCAGTTAATTGCCGAAGAAGTAAGTACTTGGGAATTATTAAACAATCATTTAATATGTTTCTCTAGTAAAATAATAATTTGAATATTGAATTGGATGTTATTACATTTTTTGTCAGTTGTCATATCAGTAAATCCCTTAATCATGCAAAAATTGTAATAATAATAACGATTACTCCAAGGGTATTCAATCTTATAGATATTATATGTCATCAGATAAAAGCTACATCTGCAATAATACATTCTAAAATGTTTATTTGAATTTATATTTTCAGAGGAATATTCAAAAACAATATAATATGTCATTTTATAACTTTTCTCCACTTTTCGTGTTATGGACTTCCCCGATTTGACAAGTGAGCGTCTCATTTATTGCATCACACCGTGTTGTAATACTGTCTCGTATTTTCTCTCTCTAACTGTATGTTGGCTTTTGGTTCTATTTAAGACTCTTTCCTTCTGCACTATTCGTAGACATGACAACAACACCACCACCACCACCAACAACAACAACACCTTTGATGGTAACCTCCAGTACAGAAACAACAACTTAAAGCCCTAAAAAATACTGTTGCAGTGTACAATGCATTGTATAATATTTTTATGTGAGATAAGTCAGATCAACAGTTTGTAAATTTGAATTTCGGTCCGCTGATTTTCCTTATTCTTCACAGATCTATGTCCCTTAATCCTGAGAGTGTATTGAGCAAACTGGACTGAATCTGAGAAAAAAAAACTTCAGGTAGTCTATTCTAACGAAGCTTTTTTTTTCCAATGCGGAAGCACTTGCCGTCAAACATTCGCCTATACTACGCCGCAATTTTACTGCCCATTTTATTGTGGGTGCACCATATAGGTGGACAGCATTACCCCCTATGAAGGGAAGACACGAACGGAGACATTTTTCGTGGCGCGACGCCAGGATTCGATCCGAGCACCTTCAGGACCGAAAACCAGCGAGGTGTACCACTGGGCCGCCACAAGCCCTTCTAACGAAACTAACGTAGATTATTAACGTAGGATTACTTATCGTTTCTTACCTCTTTTGTATCTGTATATGTATGTATGTATCTATATATATGTACGTACATATGTATATACATATATGTATGTCAAAATTTTTACTCATTTTGGTGCTTTTCTGTTTAACTGTTTACTGCTTGTCGAAGCGATACAGACTGGGTTTGGCACGCTGCCAAAACTATAACTCGCAAGGATGGATAGACGGACGGTTTTAGAGTCTGAAATTTTGCTTTCCGAAGGACCGTTACGGAGGAACGTAATCCTACGTAAAAAGACTTAAGTTATAATTTTGTTTCATATTCACTTTTGATTATATCGCTGAGCAGTTAAATTTCAATGGTTTGTTAATATGGCCACTAAAAGGTGGGAGTTTTGTTTTTACTAAGCCATTCATAAAAGGATACAGATTTAATTATTATCCGTTATATGAAGTAGTTATTAAACCATTCAGAAATTTATGGTTTCGCTTTTTCATGGGTTGTCCTGACAATAAAATTCCCGGCAAACACTAACAAAACTTAAACAGAACCCAACTATATCTGCAAAACTATCTCTTTACACGGAAGTTCGCGTTCTTCAAAACTGAAAAATAATACTGTAGTGTTATGAGAAAGAATTTTTCACAGCGTTTATTCTGAGAAGTTTCTGTTGTCCGTGGTACAATTCCCGGTATGCGAAAAATAACAGTCCTTTTTATACCTGGCTAACAATGAGAAGATCTTTTACAATTAGTTATCAGCACACTTTTTTGCTGTTCATTAACAAAGTTCTTTTAAAAGCACAATATTGTGAAATAATTCTCAAGATCGGCCGACACTGGGTGTAAGGTGAACGTACAATAATTGATTAGAACGACCTGCCAATCAATCAATATAGCCTATGGGAAAAGCGGGGAGTAACAATTAGTCTTGCACAATCCGTGCGAAAATGTGTGATGCGATCTTCCAGACGAAAAACAAACCAACTCTGGGAAGATAATACATGGCTGGCTAGTTTTCTAACTAAGCATTGTGTTCTGGCCTGTTGGCAACGAGCTTTTTTTCCCAATATCCTGGCTTAGCTGATATCGTAATCGGCGGACGATCAATTTCTAGGAATAAAGATGGCGGCGTGATTAATGAGAGATGGTTTTTTACGGGGAGTCTATTGGGCTAAGAAACCGCTGAGGCTTGGGAACAAAAACACAAAATATGATCCATAATCGGCTTTGAATTGTATTATGCTTTGCTTTTAAACGTGAGGCGAACCTCGTGTGAATGGAACTGATGAAAACAGATTTATATTTGGTGAACAGTAGATATTGAGAAAGATGAAAGGTTTAGTACCTTGAAAGGATATCGTCAGTTGAACTGATAAATTTTCTGTAAAACTTTCTTGTAGAAAAGTGTTTTAACAAGAGACGTTTTCCCACTCAAGCCATCTTCTGAACTTTTCAATTAATATCATAAACAACCACTGCTATAATGGGTGTAATTTATTAACAACTTTTAGGATTCAAGGTCTAAGAGGATTTAAAATACAGGGTGATTCAAAATGAATTATAGCGATTACAAACGGCTATAACTATTTAATTGAAAAGAATTTATCGATAAGAATTACACAGGATGTAAAAGAAAGTTGAAAATTTTGTTTACATACTTTAAAAATGTTCTATGCGACTCCCCTTGGTTACACGGACAACATCTACGCAGTAGTCCATTTCACGCCATACATTGTGAAGAATATATGGAGTCACCAACGCAAGCGCTTTAGAAATGCGAATTTTGAGTTCTGGAATTGTTTTTGGCAAAGGAAGCACATACACGGGTCTTTCACATAACCCCATAGAAAGAAATCGCAGGGTGTCACGTCCGGAGATCTAAGTGGCCAACAGCAGAACACATCGTCGGCATCTCCAGTTCCACTTAGCTAACGCTTTGGAAGATGTTGGTTTAAAAATGTGCGAACCTCCATACCCCAAATGTGGGGGTGTTCCATTTTGCTGAAAGATGTAATCCATGAAATCCGTATCTAGCTGTGCCATGCGGATTACATCTTTCAGCAAGATGGAACACCCCCACATTGGGGTATGGAGCTTCGCACATTTTTAAACCAACATCTTTCAAAGCGTTAGCTCGGTCGAACTCGAGATGCCGATGATGTGTTCCGCTCTTGGCCACCTAGATCTCCGGACTTGACACCCTGCAATTTCTCTCTATGGGCTTATGCGAAAGACCTTGTGTATGTGCTTCCTTTGCTGAAAACAGTTTCAGAACTCAAAATGCGCATTTCTAAAGTCCTTGCATTGGTGACTCCACATATTCTTCAAAATGTAGGGCGTGAAATGGACTACCGCATAGATGTTGTCCGTGTGACCAAGTGGAGTCGCATAGAACATTTATAAAGTATGTAACAAAATTTTAAACTTCCTTTAACATTCTGTGTAATTCTTATAGATAAATTCTTTTCGATTAAATAGTTATAGCCGTTTGTAATCACTATATTCATTTTGAATCACCCTGTATTTTTCTTACAAACGTTTGTATAGTACCATGCAACCCGAAATCTAGAAAAAAAAGAATATATCCATGAAGAACTTCCTTGGTATGTAATGATATGTAAATGTCCTCTTCTTTTAAACTTTGCAGGCAGCTCCTGCTGAGTGATTTAAGTGGGATTTAAATTTCAAAGTGATTAAGACCATACATCCATAAAACAATACGATAAATATGATATAGTAATTTCTATTATACGCTGAACTTCCGATTATCCGGTTTGAGGATTATTCGCGCATCATAACAGGAAAAGTACAGAAATAAAACACAAAATACCAGAAAAAAAGGTCAAGTGGCTTATAAACTGAGAAATATAAGAAAAAAATTTTGAGATGCCAGCTGAAAATCTATGTTTTCTAATTATTTTGATTATTTCCTATTTGAAGCAATTGATCACGTAAACACATCAAAATGGCAGCCTGCCGATTTATTATTTGAAATTACAGATGTTTTTGTCGAGGAATTTTATCAGAATTGTAAAAGAATTATGTATGCTAACCTATTTTCTCTCAACCACTCTGATCAGTGGTCATTTGTTGTAATGTATATAGTATATACATTAAGTCAAAATGACCAGCCTAATAATTTTATATATTTGCAGGTCAGGCGTTATGAATTCGGATCATCTCCTAACTTGACATGGTCTTGACAGAATCTCCCAGAGAAATGGAGACATCAGCAAATTGTATTGGGATGCAAGGGACAGTATGAACTCTCTTTGTGACTGAACTTTTTGATTGAGTATATTTTTCTAGTTTATTTTGTTTCTAGTTTTTATTGTTGGTTTCTAGTTTAAATTGCTATTTTGTTTTGTTTCCTGATCCTTTGTAATGTTGTGCGCTTCCTGATCTGTATGGATTAATTTCCGGAATAAAGCCATATGTAACAATATAATTTTATATCTCATTACATTTAATTTATAAATATGCAAAGTGAGAGTTAATTTTTTTCAAAAAAATTTTACCATAATAATTTTTGTCTTTCAAATGGGTTTCTTATTCGTACGAATGTCTGCAACTCGCTATCAATTTTTCCAATACTTCAAGATAGTAATATAAGGTATTGGTAAGGTATTTTAATTTAAGATTTTAGAAAAATTGCACTTTCTTTGAAAGTCTCTAAACTAATATTCATACCTGAAGTGTCTGTTGTTTCAGTGAAAGGCATTTTTTCTCTGGTGTAAAATAAACTTATTGATCTAACATTTATTTTGAATTTTATTATATTTCGAAACGTGAACAGCATAATTTAAGAGATTATCACGGTTGAAAATATGATCGTTGTAAAACATATTTGTCTCCTTTTAATTTTCTATGTAAATATGCAAAGGGTTCTGATAAATGCTAAATTACCATAAATAATTGTCAGAATAGATGGAAACACTTCTGACACTTAGACAGATGGAAACGATATCGAGTTATCTGAAAGTTTTTTACTTTCATATATTGAAAAAATAATCAAAATCTGGCGAAAATTTCTAAATAAAAACTGTAACTGATAGCTGCTTTTTCACTTAAATATTTTAGTACTAAATAATCAAAATTAAAACAAGAAAATTTTTTTCAAATAATTGTATAATTGGCAAGTGTACATTCGATACTGGTTGTTGCAGTGGATTTAAATAACTACACGCATTTCATTTCATTTCATTTCAAAGTCTTTTAATTGTTCATTTTTTTACAGTATACAGGGGTTTTCTCTGAATACACCTCTTCATTAATTAGTATGAACGAGCAGGAGATCAGTAGATTTTAGCTAAATATCTTCCTGAAAGAGGAATTTAAAAATTTAAAATGTATTAAATACTGGGCCTAATTATAGTATTTAATATGTATTAAATATGTATTTAATATGTATTTAATATGTATTAAATACTATAAATAATGATCATAACTGGGGTTAATAAACCAAACCTTGGCTTTTAGTACTATAGTAAAAATCATTCTTGTAGTGTATAGGCTTTCTCCGGTCTTGTATATTAAGACTTATTAAATTTCTTAACTGATCTGGAATCACCCGCATTTTGCTTTGGCTAAATTATTCCAAGTTGAAACTATACGGTTGGATAGTGTTGCCGCAATTAAAGTAACTGTAGCATTTCAGAGCAATGATTTTCTCATCGTTAAGTGTTTGCAAGGGAATCTTTGCATCGCTTAAAACAATTGTACTTGTTTTAAAAGCATTTTAAGATGAAGAAAAGAAAATTTGGTGGGTAGGGGGAATTTTATTATTATGAATCTAGCTCTGATTTAAAGTGTATTCATAATAGTTTCTGATGAATCGCTATTCAAGTTCCTCCTTTGTGTTGAAAACCATTATAATTATTTGAGGCACTTTTAAACCGCTCTGCTATTAATCATCTTCCTTTGTTAATGCATAGAAAAGGGTACAAATGGGCAGGGGAATTGAGAACGTACATTGGACCTCTGTTTCTGGACGACTCCTGTCCTAAAGCATACGGAATACGGACTGAGACAAACTCCCCCCTCCCCTCACCACACCTTGCCAGATCGAAAAAGATAATTTATTATTAAAGGGGATTTTTCATGTAATTTTTGGTGGGAATGCTATCTCTTATTTCTTTCGCTTTTATTCAAATTATGATTGAAGGCGGTTTAACTCATGATGTATCTGTTATTTCTCAATTTTTAAAATAATTTTGGGCTATTTTTCTCACAAAGATAGTTTCTTACGTCTATGGTGCCCGATATAAAGGTCTTAAGTTAAAAGCAGTGATTTAAACATACCAAGTTACTGGCTTTTATACCAATCGCAGAACAATAAATTCTACTTGAGTCTTTTGTACAAAGAAGTGTACTTCTGTTTACGAAATTGATAGACTTAAGCCTTTTATACAAATCAAAAGATTTTTGTTGTTTTTTTAATACATACTAACAAATATCTAAAAATCACTTTTTTTTAATTAGGCCCTTTATACCGGGCAACATAGATATAGTAGAGTGTTTTTAGCGTCATGGTATATTTATCCTGAAAATTTTTCTACTAAGAAACACACTCTTTCCTTTATCAGTATCGCTATTGGCGATGAAACGACGCTAAGAGACTTTTCTTTATAAAACTCCAACCTTTGCTTTAAATTTTCAGATTTTTTACCTTTTTTAAATCATTGTTTCTTGGACTATTTTGTGGTTCACCATATTTTGATTTGTAATAGATTTATTAAACTATTGATTTATATTAAATCTTAATCGCTTTTCATAAGTTGTAAACTAAAAAATAATAAAGAATTCCTTAAAAACCTACTGATATTTGAATCAAGTTTCACATATCTAAAGTTAGTATATCAAGAATCCCAAGTATTCGTAACCCCTGCTCAAACCCAAACAAACCCTTCCTAAACTCCTCTGCCTCTACCTGGTATTTACAAACTAAGTAGCACTGCCTCTAACACCCACAACAGGGCCTCTTTATAAACCGGCACAGCACACCTCCCAAGCATAACCATTGAAACATTGTCTACAAGGACATCAATGGGGCATATTACGCAGTGCCCGGAGAAGCGATTCGAACGTCAGAGCACTCGGAATTGGGGGGTCAGTAATATTGCATCCGGGACCCCCCTCGCGTTCATTTCATTTTCGTCAACCCCCTCACTATCCACTTTTACCAATCGAAAAATCAAAACCTTCGATTCGGTACGCTGACCAAGCGTGACCAAGATCGCACTTCGCCTGGACTAGTGACCTTTCTTTGACCTTGAGGTTGGGGGGCTTTTCAACTTTGTGTCAAAATTACGCCCCCTTCTTTTCCCATTTCTTGATGGTTTTGTTTCTTTTTTTCTTTCCAGACAATGAAACTGATTGGTGAAAATACTGGGTTGGGATTTGATTTAGTAATTTTGTTCTTCCGGATGCGGAACACGCTATAGAAACAATAGAAGGATTCCAAGCGCTTTACAATGATGAAAATAGACGAACGGGGGGACTCGATCTTTATACTGATTAGCAGAAAATTTAAGTCTTTATCTGCGGTGAGATCGCATATTGGATCGTCACTGTTTTGTCGAGAAAAAAATGTTATTCTCTCCACGTTTTTAGGGAAATTCAAAACCACAAACTCAAGAATTTCCCGTTTTCCCGTAATTTGTGATTGTTTATCTTTATTTTTATTCCTATTATTTTTTTTTCGGGACTTTTTAAGTAGATAAAGAATTTTTAAATTACCCCATAAGATTTCACCCTAAGAAAGGTAATAAAAATTGATTGTGGTCATTATAAACTCGAGGTTAAACTTGTCAGCATACCGTAAAACTTTCCAAGCTTGCATCAGAAAGAAAGTATAATAAATTAACCAGTACAACTCTTAAATGTATAACATTTACAAAATGTAAACTTCATTAGGGCTAGATTTAAAATAATTTAGGATGCTTCAAGCTTTAACTGGGAAAATTTTGCTGCTTTCTTTAAATGTATAAAAATATAAACAAATCAACACAAGCAAAAAAATTAAAAGGCGGGCATAGACTGCTAAACAAATTAACTCAAAACCTACCCTAGCATTGAAAACATAAATAACTTTTCAATAAAAGATTGCGCAGTTACTTCATAACTTCGCCATAACCGTCACCTACTGAATTAGGGTATATATGCATCTTTGTCTTTTCATTAGGATTTTATGTATACTTGCATGTATGGTGCGTTGAGCCCTTACTGTAAGTTGTCCGTGTCTTTTCATTTTCTTTTGACTATCGGCTTCAATGGGGATCTCGGGGCTTTGGGATGTCTTTTGGTTATACCTGCATCCTATTCAGAAAATTCCCCTTGAGGAAACTTATTTGGTTAGGCTCCCTGATGACGAGACCAGTTGGTTACCTCGTACTTCTGGTTTAGTTACGGCACTACTACAGAATCTTGCCTCTGGTTCGTGGAGCCCTGAGTGCTTGATTTCTGTATTGTTTTTGTCTACATTTTTCTTATAATTATCTAGCTCTGTTAAATTTAGTTATATTGTTTTCTTTAAATGTTTCTATGCACCCATAGCAACGTAAGTCGAGAGTATGTATTCCAGTGAGGAATTTAACTAAGAAAGGTCTTTCACGTTTATTTCGGGCTTGCTAGAAAACTATGAAAAACAGATGAAGACGAATTTTACAACGTGTAAAGCAACCTGGAAATGAAATAAGGTTTCATTCGATTAATTAACGAGCTTTAAAAATATGGTGTTTCCAATAAAAAGACAATGGGAAATGGTTACACTTCTAAATTTAGCCTACAATATAAATGTATATAATTTTTCCCCTTCTTTGATATCATTATTCACGTGACCTGTTTCCAGAGATCATGAAAAAAAATATTCCAGGTAGTCTCTTCTAACGAAACTACCGCGGGTTATTAACGTAGGATTACTTAGGATTACTTATCGTTGCTTACCTCTTTTCATTTTTTCTTCTTCTTTTTTTTTTTTTTTTGACGGATTTTGGTACTTTTTGTTTAATTGTTTACGGCTACTGGGTTTGGCACGCTGCCAAAATTATAACTCGTGATGGACTCTGAATTTTTTCTTTCCGGAGGACCGTTATTGAGGAACGTTATCCTACGTTTTATCTTTTTCCCCCAAAAATTTTCCCCCAAAAATTTTCGAAATTTTTTTAACAAAAAGTTCTCAAGTTTTAGCATTATTTCTTTTAATTTGCTACCTATGGTTCATAAATGATTTAAAAAGATTTTATTCTTTAAAACAAAATTAAAGCATCTCTTTTTAAAAAATAATTTTTGAGTAGGAATCATGGAGAACGATGACAAATACTAGAAAACTAGTTCGCATTAAGTGCTTTGAACTTGAGTTCGATCTGTCTCTAATCGTTCATCACTTGGTCAACAGACAAACTACGAAAGAACTTGAACAATTTAATTTTTTTTTCCCTTTCGATGCCGATATCTTTGAAAAAATAATAATAATCCCATTCTGTTATCGTAATAAATATAACTCAGTGTTAGTTATAGCCGATGGAGAAAATCGATCTGCTAAATTGATAGTTTTACACGATAGTTTCGAAAACCCGCGCAGACGATAAATTAGCGAGGAGTTAAGGAAAGGAAAGAGCAAATCGTCTACGGAGATGCGAGCCACGGAGAAGGGAAGTGCGATATCTTCAGAGGGAAGCACGGCTGAAAGAGTGGAAGATGCATTTGCTGCTGGTCACGAAATACATAAACCGCGGCTACTTCCCCTCCCCTGTAATTCCATCCCCCCCAGCTGAATTTAAAATGATCGTCTTTTCCCACACATCGTCTGCGGAAAAGGATAAAGAAAAAAAACTATTTCTACTCGGCTGAAAATGTGGGTAAATCCGACGACTTACAATTGTATTTTACTAACTTAAGTTTATATGCATGGCCATAAAACGGGTAAACAAACTTGCGGTTTATTATTGTTAAAATACAGATTGGAATTAAGTAATAAATGATAATAATGATAATAAAGGATTAATATCTAATTTTTTTAGAAAATGTTTATTTTTTTTTTTAAGTTCAAAATTATTAAATATAACCAGTGCTAGATTTCTAGAAATAGAGGTGCCGGAACGGTAACCTTCCGGTGTGTGTGTGTGTGGGGGGGGTATTCCAAATTATTGATAAAGAGAGGTACCTAAAGAGAGGTACCGGAACGCCGTTACGGCGCGTTCCGCCTCAAACCTAGCCCTGAGTATAACTATTTTAAAGTATTCGCAGTTTCGGCGAGGCTAAATATAACACAATCGAATTTTTTGGGGCCCCTCCGGAGTTGGGGGCCTGGAGCAAAGTGCCCCAGTTCCCCCCCCCCCCCTCTGGGCGGCCCTGGTTGTGTCACATCATCCTAAATGTGAAGAAACTGATTTTTTATATTAACTTGACCTTCCTTCGAGTCATATTTTATTTTTATCAAGACTTATGCTATTCTTCAATGAGTCATATATTTAGAGGCAACTTTTTACACATTAATCAACAAAGGTGCTGTGTTATAATCTTTGATGTTCACATATATTGTTTTCCTTTGCGGTAGGCACTGATCCTGGAGACATACGTCCATATATGCAGAGCGGTTTCATGATAGGAGCGCCTAGTGAACTACAGGTACTCCCTTAGAAGGGAAAAATCCATGCCTTTGCCAGGATTTTGAATCCAGGCACATACATGGGCAGCTTGTGACGCCAACCACTTTACAGCACGGGCTACTGGTGCTCAAAACTGATAATGCGGAATTTGTCGGTTTGGTTTGGTTTGGTTCGGAGCGCTACGGTTAACGTTTTGCTACACGAGGGCTAATTAGACCAGGACCTACAGTTTAAAGCCGATTCCGAACGGCTACAAACATCCATGCCAACAGTGGGACTCAAACCGACAGGATCTGAACCGAATGCCATTCCATAAGCCATTCCATAAGCTCCCTAAGCCATTCGGCCATTACCTGGCGCTGAATTGGTTGGAAATCAAAGATAAGGAGGTTGACGCCAGGTTTCCAAGTTGAAATTAATGTTTACTGGTATCCAACTTTAGCTTTCTCACCTTAACAACTATGAGGGACATTCGTCATGACACGGGCCACCGCAACTGACCTGACATGCACTTCGAACATGCCCGAAACGACATAAACATCGATTGACCAGTTAACGTTTCCCATTTCAGTTCACGCCATATATATATATACTGTGGCGTGCAGACTTGGTTCCCGGCGAGAGGTATTTAGGGAAGAGATCACTTTCTCTCCCACAAAGAGCTGCCAAGCATGGTTTTTTAAACGGACAGAGAGCTGGGGCATATATTTGCGGAAAGAATCACGCCATCCCGTGCGCCGATCGCATTTTCATGCACGCGTAACATGTCTAACGGAACGCCAAGGACACCTGCGGTGTACGGATCGCATTGAATTTGGGGATTAAGAAGCGATGCAGTCCGGCCACTATCTCTGTTCCATTGTGAGGAGACCCTATACTTATTCAAAATCTTGGCTGCTGATAACGGAATTTCACTGAGACCGATTCGTGACACGACGGAACACGGTGATGAAATGGGATCTTAATTAATGCGTGGCGAGTTCCGTGGGTGCATTCTTCGTCTGGCAAATAGCATTTCAATAAAGAAGAGGAAAAAACAAATCGTCGATATAATCTCCGTAACTATAAACGAATTCCTTGTAAGGAATTACGTATTTCCTGTAATCTAACTGACTTGTTCATCGCCAAGGTTCTATGGTTAGCCGGTATAACGACCATTAAATTATAAACTGAGGTTTTGATATCTACTTGATATCGCCGTACAGATGGAAATGGAGAATGAAAATAAGTTGGCTTAGAAAAGAAATGTGATGCTATACCACTAAACACTTTACAGATAAAATCTCTCACCTTACTCTCTGACTTTAACTTATTACCGCCCATACACGTGATACGTTGCATGAAGATATTTCAAAGGGATTTCTTTGTTGATTTTAAGTTGATATGTTTTGAACTTCCGAAATTTAAGTCCGAGTAGTCAAAATGAATCCAAATTTCATGCACATTCAAAATCATAGAAAAGCGAAATAGGTAAAAAGTGTTACTTGAAAAGTTTTCCCAGATGACACTATGAGACTACGCTGCTGTATTGGTTTTAACGTTGGATTACGTTCCTCCATAACGGTCCTCTGGAAAGCAACTCTTCAGATGTCCTGAGTTGCGAGTTATAATTTTGGCAGCGCGCCAAACCCAGTCTGTATCGCCTGAGCAAGCAGTAAACAGAAAAGTACCAAAATGCGTCAAAATTTTGACATATATATATATATATGTATGTATATATATATATATATATATATATATATATATATATATATATATACATAACACATACACATACAAAAGAGGTAAGCAATGATAAGTAATCTTAGGTTAATAACCCGCGGTAGTTTCGTTAGAAAAGACTACCTGGAGTAATTTTTTATTTTTTTTTTTTTGGGGGGGGGGGTTAGTTGTGAGCTCTATGGTCTTTTTTGTTCTACACGATGGCTAACTAGACTGGGACCAACGGCTTAAAGCCGGATACTAACATCCATGCACACAATGGGACTCGAACCCACAGACTCTGGTACCGAAATCCAGCGCCCTAGTCATTCGGCCATTGTCAAGCCCTACGGAGCTGTCATTTCGGTATACAATGTTCTGAGCTAAAATTTTTATTTTTTTATATATGAGAGGCCAATATCCACTCAATTATATTTTTTGTGACTACTAACATGCATTTAAAGGTTTACCGTTAGCCCTGGATACACATGTTTTCTTTTTTGCCATTCAGTACAAACTTTCTCCACAGTTTAAAACATCCGAGTCGGTGTTAAAAATAATTGGGTCATATTAGTTGTGTCTCTGTTTGTTGTTGGCTGTCGTGTCTGCGGATAGAAGCACTAGCCGCAGAAGAGGGGGTGCCATTGCTTCAAGAGAGGTAAGACTTCTATACGTCACACCCCAGTCCGGTGTACATATGAATACAAGGAAATTGAAACAAAAATCACACAAACGCAGAAGAAATTTTATTAACAAACCATGACACTGGTGATGGACGATGGGTTGCAGCTCCCCTTCTAGCCCTTTCTCTCTTTTAGCAGGCGGAAGACTGACGAGTTCCCCAGAATACAACCAAGTATTACGCGGGAAGCGAACCCGCGCCCCCCCCCCCTCCCTGTGGCAAGCTGATGCCTTAACCACTTAGCCACTGGGCGACAGTTGAGATTCTTCTAGCTGAAAAGGAATTTAAGTAGTAAGAAACGCACTTATTATAAAGGTGTAAGTAGTGTGTTCATTGTATTTATTATCTCTGAGAGTGCATTTAGTTGTAAGGAAATGTGCTTTATTAGTGAGCTGGTTCAAATGTTTTGAAGCCTCGAACCGGAAAGGCAGAGAGATTTTTAAAAACCATAAGGTCCAGTGACTTCAAAAGCTTAAGAAAAATGGCTAAGAAATTTGAGAAGATAGCCTTATAACCCAGGAAAAAGCATAAACTTATTTCTGAAGAAACATTTCAAACTCTTCATAAAAAATGGTCATTGTACAACACGATGCATTCCCATTCATCAGAAGATAGGTAAAGCTGACCTTACAATATAATTTTGTCATCGATCATAAAATCAGAGGGCATTTTCCCTGCGTGCGATTGCTGGTCTTGCGATTTTTGTTTCTGGAGACAGCTGAAAAAAAATTACCTGTAAAGATAACATTAACAACTTAATGACTTTGGAGAACGCTGTAACACGTCCCATCTGAGTAATTTTGCCTGACTCCTTTACACACTATAATAGATTATTTCGTTGGTTTAATGTTGCCTACAGTAGATGATTTCTCTGGTTTAATGTTGCCTACAATAGATGATTTCGACTGAATATCCTACCATGAATTAAATGATTTTACACATTGACACTGGTTTTAGACAGAACTCTCGCTAGCCGGAGCGTGGCATGAGGAAAAAGTTAAATAATAAAATTCAAATTGTCTAAAACAAAGAATAGAATGAAAAGAAAGGAATATATAAATATATATATATATATATATATATATATATATATATATATATATATATATATATATATATATATATATATATATATATATATATATATATATATAATTTGTTTGCATGTACTTATGTATATATTGGTTGCTTCTTTGTGTATAAAACAATTCAATAGAACCCAATGATCTTTCATAGACTTCAATCTCTATTGTTTTTAATAGATTAGAGAAGTTAGGAGAACGTCCTCATTTGACACTTAAATGCATGATATATGTATTCAAAGAAAAAATGTATCCCTTTTGAAAAACCTCTTTTTTAAATGCAAGTTAAAGATATTATCCCTATTTCAAAATTTTAAAAAAAAACAGTGCGTGATAACATAATTCCTTTTCAACACTTAGTGAACATTCATACTTTTCGTCTGATGATAAACAAGCTCCAAACACAGTTGTTTTCTTCCCCTCTTTTAACTAGCACGTTACAAAGTATTCTATTACAGTTCCCAGCTATCATTCCAAAAACATAATACACCCCAGTGTCTAAAGTGTGCACTTAACGACTTTTGAACAAAAAGTTCCATTTCGACCGAGCGAAAGAGAATGGGCTGTCCCAAACTCGGCATCAAAAAAAAAAAAAAAAAAAGCCTTGATATCCTAACCTTAATCTACCTCCTCCCAAAAACATCGCCAAAATGCACCCGAAAGCGCTAACTGGGACATATCCTTAAGGGAAACGAGAGAAAACGACAATTTCTACAAATGATAAATCATTAGTTTTTGTTTTCAGTGATGAAAGCAGAAGTCCAGTTCATTTGAATGAAAATTTGCGAAAGCGTAACGTGGGAGTGTAATTTACTGCTACATAGTAATTCATTTACTTCGGATTTCATTGTCCGGTAAAAAACGCTAATGGTTTAAGTCTGAAAGGACGGGGAAACGGTTCAAATTTGTTTCACATCGCAGTAAACGAGAGATAACGAGAAGTGGGAAAGAGAAAAAGGGTGAAATTGTATAAGTTTGTCTTTTCTTCTCTTTCTTCTCAGTTACTTGTTAAATGATAGAGAAGTCAAAAAAAAATTTTTGAATTAGGGTTCTTGACCAATTTTCGAGTATCAAATGATATGTAATCTATGACTCCAAACAATCAAAATTTTACCATCTACGCGATGGTAATTAAGAGAAGTCAACGATACGCTTGCGGACAAGCTTTCCAGTTTTGGCACTACGCAAAAATAATTAAATATAGATTAAAATAAATCAAAAAAAAATCCAGGTAGTCTCTTCTAACGAAACTACCACGGGTTATTAACGTAGGATTACTTATCGTTGCTTACCTCTTTTGTATGTATATACGTATGTATGTGTTATGTGTATATGTATCTATATATATGTACGTATGTATATATATATATATATATATATATATATATATATATATATATATATATATATATATATATATGTGTGTGTGTGTGTGTGTGTGTGTGTGTGTGTGTGTGTGATATACCCATTGCACTACGTTCTTAAATTATAACCTGAAAGGGAAAACTAGCTCTGATGTACATGGCTAGAGCTAGACTCAGCCTGAAAGGAATAAAAATAAAATTTGGAAGCAGTCGGGTCGAATCGTTTATTAGAGCTACATCCGTTCATTTCAGAAGAACGGCTGGGAATAAATATCGCCTTTCAGCTTTATGCGCGGGAGGTCGAAAAAAAAAGGGACATGTGGCTATTATTTGTAGGGTCAGCAGATTTAGGGGCTCACGATGCTAACCCACTCCTAAATCCGAACATATACACGTGTAGAAATGCAAAGGCATACGATTCATGGGAATTTCTGTGGCTAAGGGTTTTAAAGCGATAAATTAATATTACTGGGGATTGGATTTAGGAAAGGGAACTTAAATGCTAGAATGGAGGGCATAATATATAAGATATTATATATATATATATATATATATATATATATATATATATATATATATATATATATATATATATATATGTGTGTGTGTGTGTGTGTGTGTGTGTGTGTGTGTGTGTGTGTGTGTATGCGTGTCAAAATTTTGACGCATTTTGGTACTTTTCTGTTTAACTGTTTACTGCTTGCCCAAGCGATACAGATTTGGTTTGGTGCGCTGCCAAAATTATAACTCGCGACGACGGACGGTTTTAGCATCTGAAATTTTGCTTTCCGTAGGACCGTTATGGGGGAACGTAATCAAACGTTAAAAACTAAGTAAGTAGCAATTTTCAGCTTTTCTTTCCTGAAATAACTTCCAGGGAAGGTCACATTTGCTGAAAGTTTAATCGCTTATTTCCTTTTACTAAGTCTATCAATATATTAGAAAGCTGTACGAGATAAGGGTGACAAATTAGTCAATAAATTATTTTTGTAAAGGTTATAGAATACTTTCTTTCTCACAAAAATAGGAAGACTTATTTTAGGAGTTTCCTCTAGTGCTCTTAAGGAGGGAGATCACCTTAAAACCTTCAAAAAACACAATTTTTTATTATGATTTAATTTTGAAGAAAGGAATATAAAAAATCTTTCAAAAAATTAAGTCGATACTACAATTAGAACCTATTTTATGACCAAATGCATAAAGCTAATAGTACAGTAATTCATAGAAACTTTAAACTTTAAATGGCTTTTTCTAAAAACTGTTATTTTCAAACTTGTGCGCACTATTTATTCAAAACTAATGGTCACAAATTGCAAAAATTTTGTATATATGTATATCTAGTATGTTTATACAATCTCCACCTAAATTTAGTTAAGTACATATTACTAATTTTTTACAGCAATTTTTTGTGAAAAATTTTTATGATATTTCTTGTACATTACAATACATTTGCCTGAAAAAATATTTTTATGTCAAATAGGATAATTATTTTAGGTGTAGATTAAAATGTAACCTATATATAGAATGTATACAAATAATTTAATATATATCTCTTATAGTTTAAAAAAAATCTGCACGCAATGTATTCATTATTCAAAAAACATTAATTTTTTTACATAAAATAATTTCTAATAATCTCCCAATAATTCTGCTTTTGTTTTCTGATAGATAAAGCTTTGAAAAATTCCCCCAATAAAATTGGTTTAAATTAAATGAATATATATATATATATATATATATATATATATATATATATATATATATATATATATATATATATATATATATATAAAACAGTTCCGTAACTGAGTAACTGACAGATAACGCACAGACTAAACCCCTGGACCTAAAGGGCTGAAATTTTGCATGGCGATTCTTCTTATAGTGTAGAGGTGCACTAAGAAAAATTTTTGAAAAATTCTTTTTAGATTTTTTCAATTAAATTATTAAGCTGTTTTTGCAACATTTTTTTAAGTTTGCATTTAAAATAATGATTTGAGGGTTATAAAATCAATATCACGAGAAATATCATAAAAGTCCTTTAATATGAAACTTTTTTGGAACTTTACCTCCATTTTCCGATTTTTGGGGAATTTTTAAAGATTAATTTTTAGAATTTAATTCATTAAATGTTGATCACGTGGTTTCTTTTCTTTTTGTGGTACTTTAAATTAATTTTGCGTCACG
This sequence comes from Dolomedes plantarius, assembly GCA_907164885.2. Lineage (NCBI taxonomy): Eukaryota > Metazoa > Arthropoda > Arachnida > Araneae > Dolomedidae > Dolomedes > Dolomedes plantarius. The sequence continues at coordinate 111,087,110 of OU015497.1, read as the reverse complement.
TGCATAACAACGAAATACATTGACAAAAAAAATTTACGACACAAAATTGACAAAAATATAAAATTTAACCACTAGACTAATTGAGATGGAAGAATTGAAGAATTTAATTCAAATTAGTATGTTTTATGGATATTAAAAATACAAATTAATTGCATACATTTAGGAAAATTGAAATATTTAGTAACTATTATCCCTATACAGAACATATGTAAAGAGTTCAGAGAATTTATTTAATTACATATGCAACTCATTTTACAAAATATGAGCTCCTATATAATTAAAAACAGTATTTATATCCAAGCAAACGTTGTTTGTTTGTTTTTTATATGTGATTATTGTTTTCAATAAATCTGGAAAATTTCTTTATTGAATAAGGTGATATGTGGGGAGGCCTTATGGTTTACAAGGCCTGCATCAACCATTCAATGCTTCTCATATGCTTTCGGCTATTGTTGATGGACCCAAAGTACTGCAAATTGATTTTAATTTAATTTCTAAAAAAATGCGGACTAAGTGAGTGCTGAAATGGGATAGAATTAAATTGCAGAATGGAGAAATCTGACCGTCCCAGAGCAACGGATTCGGTTAATGAGTATTTAAATGGGTGGAAAATAACTGAATGTCTACTGGAGAAAGTCGTTTGTGGAAGAAGCTAAATCGGTTCTTGAGAAAAAAAAATTACGAAATTGAATTAAGGTTCTTTATTCTTGAACTTGGAGAGAGATAAAAATAACTGTGCTATTTTTTTTCAGTTTAAATTTTTAAGTTGTTAAAGATAGTCAGTCTTTGTGGAAAAGAACTTCCCTGAGTTCTTTCCTGAAATTTGGATCTCTGGTATCATAATCGTGCAGTCCGTTGGTTATTTCGTTTTCATTCTTGGGCAATTTTTTTTCAAAATGTAATGTCACGGGCGTTTTTGTATAGTGGTTCCATTTACAGACAACCAGAATTTTCTTTAAGCTATTCTTTATGATGTAGGAATTATTTCTTATATTATTCTGTTATGTGCTCCTTATAATTTTTTTACTAATTCTTTTACCGTGTAGCTCCAGACATAAGTTGCACTGTAAGAAAAATAAGGAAATGTGATTTCAATAGGACTTTAATTTTTTTATAGTTGAGTTCATTATAGGGAAAGAATGGATAGAGTTATGTTTCTTTGGCATTGCATTGCGATAGTATTTCAACTGTGGATTCCAAATTACTCTCTTGTCGAAAATTACACGAAGGTATCTAGAACTGTTCTCCCAGTTTTGTGTTGTCTTCTCTCCTCACACGTTTTAAATAATCTCTTGAACATCAATTTCAGTAATAATGAAGGTTTCTCGAGTTCATTCATAAAAGACATCCCAAAGAAGTAAACTAAGCTCAATGGCTGTATTTTGAGTTTTTTGATGCTGCAATAGAGGGAACCAGATGAAATCAATCCTATTATCGTAAAAATAAGAAAACTCATTCTTAATGTTAACCTTGCTCATGTAGCATGAAGCTTATAGCCTAAAAAAGAAAATGAAAGCTTTTATTCCTCTAAAGCTTAAAATTTTTTTATCCTCATTTTTTTTCTAACTATATTATAAACATTGTTTAACCTTTTCCTTACAGGGTGGGATAGCATGTATCCCAAGAAAACAGGCCCATAAATGAATATATATATATATATATATATATATATATATATATATATATATATACAGAGGCTGTTCACACATTTTTTAGACGATGTACTATATTGTATTCACAAAAATAAATTACATAAAATTCTTGTGCTTTAAATGTTCTATTTGACATCCCTTATTCTGAACTATCTTTCGAAACCGCAATTTCCAGGATAAGAGTGCCTTTTGAAGTGTCAGAGGAGGTATTCTATCCCATTCCTCCTGATCAGCTTTCCAGAGTCCTGTAAGGGTTTTGGGACGACGTTTGGATAATACAGATTTTAAAAGACCGAAAGCACAAAAATCCATAGGTGATACATCGGGAGATTTAGTAGGAATATCAGTGTAGGAATATCAGGAAATTTACAGTGGATTTTGATGTGTGACTGCTAGCTTTGTCCTGATGGAGTCTCACAGATTGATGGCACTGTGGGTAAAGCGATGGTATTTCATTCAGAAAAATTGGCGATAAAATATGTTCCTGATAGTATTTGGAGTTAATCTTGACATTTTTTTCCACTCTCTTTATTTTTAACTTGCCATTATAAGAAAAACCAGCAACAATCATGAATCCCCTAGAAAATCTTTCTTTCGATTCTTTGAACCATGCACTTAAATTTTTTTCTCCCCTTTTATGATAATAAATGGCTCTTTTTTTGTTGCAATCATTTAAATACACCCATGATTCATCTATTGTGACAATTGTTTTCCATTTTTCTTTGGATAAGTGTTTCTCATGTAGAATTCTGCAGCGTGTCTTGCGTTCAGCGATATGATTTGGAAGAAGACGATGCACATTGCGTTTTTTCGCTTTCTTAAGATTTAAATCAACGTTTATCATTTTGTTTACAGTGGACACCGAGCATTTTAATGATTTTGCAACTGTCCTTTGACTAGGGGGATTTTCTTTTAACATTAAACAACGTACCTTTGCAATAGTCGAAGATGTCCGTTTTTTCCTTGGATACTTGTTTGGAATTTTTGTCCCACTTGAGGCTCCAATTTGACTTTTTTTCCTTTCTTGTTGACGATATTACCTATCGACGCTTTAGATATCACAAAACCATGACTCTCACATCGTTTTTGTATAACGGAGTATGCATATTTCTCTTCGGAAAGAGCATAAATGTAGCCTTCGAACCACTGCTTTGTTAAAAACGCCATTTTGAATAAAAACAAAACTTTCAAGCCGCAGACGATAATTTTGACTTTTAAAAACATAGTACAATTGCAATTATTTCTTTTGCAGTAAACGATTTTTTATTACCGCTTACCAAAATCGTCTAAAAAATGTGCGAACAGCCTCTGTATATATATATATTCAGTGCTCGATTTCTAGAAATAGAGGTGCCGGAACTGTAACCTTCCGGGGTGAGTGTGGGGGTATTCAAAATTATATATATATATATATAAAACAGGCCAGGCCCATTCACTAACAACAGAATAATTATGTGATAAAATAAATGTTTTTAATTATCGTAATTTTTTTTTCCTAAAGAGAAGTACCGGAACGCCGTTCCGTCGCGTTACGTCTTAAATCGAGCCATATATATATATATATATATATATATATATATATATATATATATATATATATATATATATATATATATATATATATATATATATATATATATATATATATATATATATATATATATATATATATATATATTGCCACATTTTACTGAAGCAACGGTGGCTCAGCGGTATCGCTCCCGACGTCTAATCTGAAGGTCCCGGGTTCGAAAGCATCCGCCGTCGGGGTGCCAGAACATCGTTTATTTTAATTTGCTCTGCATGCGAGCTGTATGCAAATTTACCTATTATTTATGTCAGTTCCGGTTCCAGAGGTTTCTGGAATATTCCTCACACTTCCGGTGGGAATGTCGGGAAATATCCGAAGGTGTATTTAAGGTAATGTTCCCCGAAATCTGGTGAATAAAAAACTGTCCTGAGCTACGCTTCGTATCATTTCTGTATTCCACAAAATCATCGTGACATTTGGTGGAGGCGCCGGGTACAGCTGAATTCTGAATTCAGGAGAAAACCAAAAAAGTCGAAGACTCCAAGGAGTACCACCTGAATTCGGACTGTGCAATCCTGAACCTCGAAAAAGACGAGAGTTAGCGATGGAAGAAAAACCTGCAGTATCTGTTGTGCCTGTAATTCAGCAACAACGCAATCCCTCGATTTTCAGAGGGGAAGCTGGTCAAGATCCAGGAAAATGGTTGAAGGAAAAAGGACGTGTACCCCTTGCCTCGTATCGATGATACATTGGACTGCTTGAAGGAAGCTAAGTACTTTTCCTCCATTGACCTTTACTCAGGATATTGGCAAATTCAAGTCAATGAAGCAGACCGTGAGAAGATAGCTTTCATAACACCTGAGGGGTTGTACGAATTTAAAGTTATGCCTTTCGGCTTGTGCAATGCCCCTGCCACCTTCGAGCGAATGATGGATAACTTATTGCGTCATCTTAAGTGGACAATGTGTCTGTGCTACTTTGACGACATAATAATTTTTTTCAGAAACATTTGATGAACATCTGAACCGGTTAACTACTGTGCTGCAGTGCATTCAGAATACAGGCCTTCACCTTAATCCAAAGAAATGCCTTTTCGGTGCTGAAGAAATTAAGATCCTCGGACATCGGGTGTCTGGTAAGGGTGTTCGACCCGATGTCGACAAAATACGGGCGTAAAGGAATTTCCGACGCCAAGAAACGTGCAGGATGTCAAGAGTTTTTTGGGACTTTGTTCGTACTATCGACGATTCATTAGAGATTTCTGTCACAGAGCACGGCCCCTTCAAATATTGTTAAAGGGCGACTCAAAGTTCCACTGGGGCTGTGACCAAGAAGACGGTTTCGACGACTTGAAGGGAGCGCTAATTTCGGATCCTGTGCTTGGACTCTACGATGAAAACTCCCCCACCGAAATCCACACTGACGCCAGCGGATATGGCATAGGAGCCGTCCTAACCCAAGTACAGAATGGCGAGGAAAAGGTAATAGCTTATGCTTCTAGAAGTTTAACGAAAGCTGAGAAGAATTACTCTACGACAGAGAGAGAGAATGCCTTGCGGCCGTATGGGCTATAAATAAATTCCGTCCCTACCTTTTCGGTAAAGCTTTTACGATTGTGACGGACCATCATTCCTTGTGTTGGCTAGCTGAAGGATCCTTCTGGAAGATTGGCAAGGTGGGCTTTGCGCCTTCAAGAACACAACATCTCCATTGTTTATAAGAGTGGATTGAACACGCAGATAGCCTCTCGAGGAATCCTGTGGAAAATGACAATTCGCTATCGGGAATCATTTCTGTTATTACACAATTGGATCTTGCTGCAGAACAACGGAAGGACCCTAAAATTGCGCAACTGATACAATGTGAAGGAAAATCAAAAAAAGACGGTAATAACTCACACAAGAGTTACCAACTGATCAATGGTATCCTGTATAAGAAGAACTTTGATCCATGTGGAAAAAATGGTTACCAGTAATTCCGAAAGATCATCGAACCGACATACTAAAGCATTTTCATGACGAACCGACGGCTGGACACCTGGGATTCCTTAAAACCTATGACAGGGTCCGTAAGAGGTTTCATTGGCCGGGTCTATATAGGAGTGTGCACCAATAAGTCAGTCATTGCCGAGAATGCCAACGAAGGAAATCTGTTCCACAACAGCCGCCTGGACGTCTAGTGCCGATATTTCTCACCGAGTCAGCCTTTCAACGGATTGGCATAGATCTACTGGGAAGATTCCCGAAGACGAATCGAGGAAATAAATGGATAATCGTTTGCACCGATTATTTAACTCGCTACGCTGTTACAAGAGCTCTTCCAAATGCTGGTGCGCCAGAAGTAGCTAAATTCCTTTTGGAAGACATTATTTTGATGCACGGAGCCCCGAGAGTACTAATCAGTGATCGAGGTCAGGTCTTTCAGTCAAAAATGATTCATGAACTTAATGGGCTGTGTAACATCTCACATAGAATGATTACGGCATACCATCCACAGACGAACGGACTGACTGAACGTTTTACCAAAAAGTTAACGGACATGCTCTCCATCTATGTCGACTTAGAACAGAAGAATTGGGACGTAGTTTTGCCGTTTGTTACCTTCGCGTACAACACTGCTAAACAGGACACGACTGGCTTTTCCCCATTCTTTCTGTTCTATGGAAGAGAAGCTGAGACTACACTTGACACCATGTTTCCATGTGTTGACGGAAAGGAGGAAGATGACTATGTAAGCGACTTAATTACAAAAGCTGAGGAGTCAAGACAATTGGCCCGACTCCGAACATTAAATGCTCAAGCAAAGGATAGTCATCGTTATGATGCCAGACACCGGATGGTAACTTATAATCCTGATGACCTAGTGTGGGTTTTCATCCCGATAAGAAAAGTTGGACTATCAGAAAAGCTATTGAAGCGATATTTTGGTCCCTATAAGATTTTGCGGCGGTTATCTGACGTCACTTACGAAGTGAAAGATTTTGACCCTACTTCAAGGAGGAGGAAATCGAAAGAAGTAGTTCATGTGCTCCGGATGAAACCGTATTACAACCCAGACGCTCAAGACGCTTATTTGGATGCCGATACTGACAGCAACAACCCAGAAGCATAAAATGTTGAACGAGAACAGTCTCACGACGTACCATCCAGATCTTATGCGGGTCCCCTTACGCGGTCTAGAGCAAAAATCACGTAACATATCATTTTAATACAAACAGCGAGGCGCTGTTTTGCAGGGAGGGAGCAATGCCACATTTCACCGAAGCAACGGTGGCTCAGCGGTATCGTTCCCGACGTCTAATCTGAAGGTCCCGGGTTCGAAAGCAGCCGCCGTCGGGGTGCCAGAAAATCGTTTATTTTAATTTGCTCTGCATGCTAGCTGTATGCAAATTTACCTATTATTTATTTCAGTTCCGGTTCCAGAGGTTTCTGGAATATTCTTCACACTTCCGGTGGGAATGTCGGGAAATATCCGGAGGTGTATTTAAGGTAATGTTCCCCGCAATCTGGTGAATAAAAACCTGTCCTGAGCTACACTTCGTATCATTTCTGTATTCCACAAAATCATCGTGACAATATACATAACCCCCTTAATGGCTGTTCTTACAAAGGGGGTTATGGAATTTTCCGTTCAAAAGAGGGAATCTGAAAAATGAGCCGTTAGCTAAAGGTTAGCGTTCGTACAGAATGAATATTTAATTGTCCCCTGGGTCATTTATTATAATGAAATCAATTTAAAATTTTTATTTCTCTGTGTGACCTTAATCATTTTCCATAGGGGATTTCCTAAATGATGAAAAATGAATCAGGATATATCCTACGAGAATGTATGACTCTAGCCATGATTTCTCCCAATCTCGTACAATCTTTCCTTCCAATGGAGAAAAAAAAAAGAATGCAGTCTCTGTGTCACTGGCTTTGACAACGGGTTGTCCGTTCGTTTCTCAGTTACTCCCCAACACGTGCAACGGGTTCAAACTCCGAGAAAATGGGGAGGATTAAAGTTGGCGATGGTCACAAAATAACTCAAAATCAGAGTCCCGTGTCAAGTCAGGCAAACAAACTGGACTCCGGGCGTGAGAACAAACCAACCACGGCGCTGGTCACCGTACAGGACCTTATGAGCTGGACACACGTGCACGGGCCAAGAACCAGAACTATCATTTGATCTTTTCGGAAGTGCAATCCATTCCCGAAAAAATCGGGGACGCCGTGATGCAACGCTAACCGAAAAACAAAGGCGGAGAGGGGAAAAAAAAAGGAACGAAACAAACAAAATAACGTCTTCCAAAATTACAGAAAAAAAACGTAAAAAACAAAAAGCCACCGCCTCAGAATTACAGAATTTTTCCCCTTCGTGTGACACACTTTGAATAACATAATTTCAAATTACCCTTCCCCCCCCCCCTCCCCAACTGATTCCAAACAATGACCGAAATTCCAATCCTCCAATTTTTGGAGTCGAAGAATAGTAATAGCTGCCCCTGGTCATAAGTGAAGGAGGAGAGGGGGAGTGCAAGGTGAATAGCCCCTGTCCAGTTGGGTAGCCAATGACCAGTGAAGAACAATGGGCTGCTGATCCCAAGGGTGACGCTGGAAAATTATTATTGACGGATAAGCGCGACTCTTTGGGTGGTTATGCTCTGGCGATAATAGCGTGCTCTTGGCGGAAAGGGTAAATTAAAAACCGCCAAAAAAAGTACTGACAGTTAGAAGTATCATTGCGGAGAATTCTTTTTAACCTATAAAAAGAGGGGTATTTTGATATATATATACATATAGAATATTTTATAAAGAATTCTTATAAAAAGATAATTTTCTGAATTGAATTACTTCCTGAAAATTTATGTTTTTCTATACTTCATAAAAACGTTAAGCTTTAAAAAAATCATTTAGTACAATGAAACTCTTTTCTTATGTAATATCATGATAGTGTATGTATGTATATATATATATATATATATATATATATATATATATATATATATATATATATATATATATACACACGCAAGGAAATTTCTCTTGCCGGCCTCCCCTCTAAAAGGCTATATTTTGTTCAGGACCAATTAAAGACTCATAGAGCGAATGCTTTGGAATAAACCCCTTATCCACGGCCACCCCTCAAAACGGCCATTTTATTCATTTTATTTCGGAGCCACTACTGGCAGCCATAGAGGGGTTTCCCTGTATATATATTGATGTGTGTGTGTATGTATGTATGTATGTATACACAAACACACACACACACACACATATATATATATATATATATATATATATATATATATATATATATATATATATATATATATATATATATACTGTATTTTTCGGACCATAAGACGCACCTTTTTACATAAATAAATCGCTTTAAAATTGGGGTGCATCTTATGGTCTGCAAGTAACATTAAAATAAAATGAATATTTATTATATATATTTATTACATATTATTCATTATATTTATAATATATACTTTTGATTTTTTATTAAGCAAGAAAATGAAAATATCTATATATTCCTAACAAAATACAGAATATTTATTCATTTATTACAAATGCACGGAAGATTGGCTATGACGCCATTCGTTCTCAGTAAAGGGCGAGACTGGTGGCCATCCATTTAAGGGGGCACCGTATAGGTCACCAGCATTACCCCTACAAGCCGGTCCCGTAATTTAGAACCGAGTCAAGAGTCAAGATATCGGAACACTTAACTCCGAACCTCCAAAGGTAAATTTGAGAACTTGGAGGACATTGCAGCCACGACAGATTTAACGTGCAGCGGCTACCGGCGGTATGTTGTCAGTGACCGGCATCGAACCCGCAACCCTCAGATCGCTGGCTCGACGCCTTTGCCAACCGGGCCACCGCGCCCTTTTATAAATATGAATATTCGCCCTCAGAATATTCTTTTCTAAATATCCATCCATAAAATCGAGGTGAGCCTTATTGTCCGGTGCGTCCTAAAAATAAAAAAAAATACGGTGTATATGTATGTAAGTATGTAAGCACGTATGTACGAGATATTCATTTAAACTTTTTTTTTCCGTATCACTGTTCCAGATTTAAGTCAGGTTACTTCTTGCACTGCTCGCCAAGCCGCCCATGAACCCTCCGGTATGGCACCCATTGTTTACATGGGCCGCGTCGGAGGCTAGTGCGAGGGAAGAGGTGCTGGGCAGCCGAGCGTTTCGGATCAGGGGCACTTAATTGAGGGGGGCCACCAGCGATCGGTTTCGCTTTGCTGCGCCCCAAGCATCCCTACGCACCGGACAAGACATGCCGCTGGAAGGGGGGACGCTTGGGTTACTTTGGGTCGGAGATGTTGCGTTGGGGTAATCGAATTAGGCCCCAATCCCTCAACCCCTAGCGGTCAAGAAAGTTGTCGCGTAGGAAGGGAAAAAGAACCGTAGGAAGTTATTCAGACCTGATAATGGCATGACTGCTGAATTTTTTCATTTCTCACTGGTTTAGGTTATTGATAAAAAGTTTGAGGCAATCTGGGACGAATTCTGTTTATTATTATTATTTTATTTTTGTGTCAAAAATCCTATAGGAGTTCAGCTAATAGGAAAGTGCAATGCCCCAGTTGCGCTTTGTACCCCTCCTCCAAATTAAAAAAAAAAAAATCAGGTAGTCTCTTATAACGAAACTATCCTGGGTTATTAACATAGGTTTACTTATCGTCGCTTACATCTTTTGTATATATATATATATATACAGTGGAATCTCGATCGATCGTTTTCGGATCCATCGTTTTTCCGTATGTGTCGGTCATTTCATCCAGTCCCAACGATCCTATTGCTTTGTTATGTTTTCGCATCTATCATTTTGCCGCATTTATCGTTCATTTCAATCGGTCCCTTGAAAAACGATAGATCGAGATTCCACTGTATATACACACACACACACACACACATATATATATATATATATATATATATATATATATATATATATATATATATATATATATATATATATATATATATATATACATATACATATATATATATATATATATATATATATATATATATATATATATATATATATATATATATATATATATATATATATATATATATGTCAAAACATAATTGAGAAGTACGGGATGATAATAGCTCTCTAGGTATATGAGAAACCAAATTCTTATAGCCTAATAAAATAGTATAAGATGGGAAACGAGTGATATAGGTGATGACCATTAGTTTGGTGGTTCTTGACCTCTGTATGCTGTGTAAGCGATCCGTACAAACACAAGCAAACAGGCACACATACGTGTATGTATGTCCACTAACTTGTAATATTTAGAAAATTGCTTGTATAAAGCATACAAAAAATTAGGTAAAGATTTGCCTAAAGGTGTTAACATTAAGATATAAGCTTCATGAGTCTATTATATAATTTATAGTGTTTAGAGGCTAAAATAAATACCAATGAACACGTAATTGGTCTAGTGAGACAATCGCATCCAATAAGAGTAATCTGGAGATACATCTGTTAGCTTGAAACTAGGTGCTAACTCTATCAATTTTGGGGGATTTAAGATGATTTAATCTTCCAACCATTTGTTCTTCACAAGCAACTTGTGAGAACCAGTGTAGTACGACTATTTCTTTGTAAATATCACCTACGTTGCCAAAATGAATGAAATAATATGTTGTTTAGAAATATATGAGAAACAAAAATTCGGAGAAAGATGGGAACTGAAATATGACCTTCTTTGTTCAGTTATTTACTCTTCAGCCATTGGATTTTTCATATCAGGCTCTTAAAGATTAAAAAATATTTTAAGCCTGATTTTTTCGTGTGAGTTAGCTGATAATCCCGCCTCTTTTAATCTGAATACAAAAATTATTAAAATTAATGCATTACTAATTGCTTCACAACCTTTAAGAGAAGCAACACTTACTGTATATTAAATACAGTAAACGTTCTCATACTTAGATTATATAATTATATATTCCAAAAAAATGAAGAATTATTATGACTAAAATTAATTATTATTGTTTTAGATTTATTAATGCTTTATTTCTCTTAACAGGTAATAAATTTTTCTAAACCCATTCAAAGAAAAAAAAAATGAAATATATCTTATCAAATAGGAGTTTTCTTCCGGCTAACAAAAAGTTGTTTTTGTTTCGATCAGGATTAAAAATATTAAATACAAATAGATTTGATACTTAGAGGTGTTTCAAATCCCCAGTAAGTAATTAGTGAAACTTTCTATTCAATTAATGATTGGTAGACATCATTAAAAGCAGTTACGCATTATAGCGTATTTATGTTACATAATTTTGTACTTCTCTAAGTGTAGATATCTAAGAATTTCGATAAAAAGTGTTTCAAATATCAAACTCAAAACTGAATACTATGCTTTCAAAATACAGACTTCCTTTAAAAATTTTATTTTAAAAGCAATTCTATCTATCGTAAATCTGGTATATACTAAATATATATATATATATATTGCACTTTTATCACACGTTATCTTTTACTGTTGAAAAAAAGTAAGAATGATAAATAAAAAATATTTACCGATTCTTAGGGAATTATGTAACACTTGATTATGTTCACTTATTTATAGCTTTTATTTGTTTGTATTTTTGGACCTAAATAAATAAACATTTTTAATAAATCAAAAGTATTTCAAGAACTTATATGTTGTTCCAGCTCTTGAAATTACGCATCATAAGTCAAATATAAAATAATCGAATATAAATAAATTGCATAAGCCTATCATTTAAATCCCACTAATTGTATTATGAAACCTACTTAATATATTTCAATAACATTTAAATTCTATGGGATGCTTCTGCTTTATAAGCATAACTGCATTAAATTAATAATTTAATTACCTATAAGGTGTTCCAGTTCTGAAAATTAAGGAATCATTAGTGAAAGATATCTCTCATTTATTTACATTATCTCATACTTTCACAAGTGGCATGAAAGGAATTTCAGTTAAATATTTTTCCAAATGTATGCCGTATTTTCTTTTTACTTTTAACTTTCTAATTTAATTACATTGATAAATTAACAAAAAAATATTTTTAAAGACTGTACGAAGACCTATAAGCCATTAATCATATCTCATGTGTTGAATAATTTATTTATATCTAATAGTTTCGCTTTCTTAAATCTCTCTCAATCGTTTAAATATATCTATTATATGTCGTTCAAAACGTAAGGCAGTGTTTATCAGTTCTTAACATAATTATATACTCTAATCTATTTATTTAAAAGGCGACTCCAGTCACCTATCCCATGCTTCCTGCAACCCACCTAACCCGTATGAAGATTTATAATTTATACAAATTTTTTTTTTATTGTATGTCTTTATCTGGGGCCTTTGCCCTCTCCTGCTTTCATCGCTACCCTGTCCAAAGTATCCATCTACTATCAAAAACCCTGCCCCAACCCCTGCCTGGCGAAATAATCGTCTGCGAGCCTATTGTTTCGAGTGGTCAATGATCAGATTCGTTCTCTTGGTTTTTGTTCTAAGCATTCTATTATTTTTTTATTTCATTCTTTTTCTTGCTCCTGTTTGATTGTCGGAATACTATGCTTCGGGAGGTGGGAAAAATGTTTCGGATATGCACTCCGCGTCGGAAGGGTTCCGTAGGACCGGAAGTGGATACTTGTTTTGGAGTCGAAGTTGAAGTGAATTTTATTGTAGTAGATTATCGTCAGTGGGCAGCTAAAATGATACGTTGTATTTGTCGGTATGCTTAAGGGGTTATGATGAGATAGACCTTGTGTGAAAGAGAATGAAATGAGGTAATTTCAGGAGGAGAAAAGAAATACGCCGCGAGTGACTTTTTCAGCAAAAATTGTTGATAAATCATAACAAACAATTGAGGATAGCAATAACAAAGACAATACGGAAAACACCAGAAAATATCATCTCTTTCTTTTTAGAAAGAATATTTCCGAAATGTTGTTATGAAAACAATGGAAAGGATAGTTTGGAATAAAAACTGGAAAAAGGAAACATTCTTAGATTATTGAAAAGGAATTTGTGAGTTCTCCATTAAGCTATTGTGGGTGGAAATTATTCGTTTTGAAAGAAGGGCAGATAAGAATTTCGAACACAAGCCATATTGCTGATGTCTAGAAGTTTTTCTAACATAAGCTATTTGAGATAATTTGATATTAATATTGCAAATACAACACACCATCATACAACACACACCAAAGTCATACAACACACACCAAAGTGATTATCCAAGTCACAGTTGTTTTCACCGTTATTTGGAAGTAGTTGCCTGGAAAATAGTAGCGTAACCATGGGGGCTGGGATCATAACCCCTCGAAGAAAAAAAAAGAATTTGTTCTTGCCCTATTGCTGGAAAACCATAGTACTTCCTTTGACAACCCTTATAGAACAACCTTAGATCTCATCCATTTTAAGCCAAATAGCAGAAAAAACACAGCTTATTTATATACTGCCTGGTAACCCTGAAACGTTCATTTACACTATGGCATACATAATTCTTTTGCTTAGAGGACAAGAATAGAGATTCTTTACAATATAGCTACAAATTCACACGTTTTCGCATGTGATTTTCTGAAAAGACCTCATTTGGAGATATCTGAATTCCAAGCCTCCACGCAGCGATGTGTCTTGGAAAACATCGATGTTTCAGGCAACAGTCTGTCCTACCGTAAGTCAAAACTGATGCATAACATCCTACGTCGTTTTATAAATCAGTCACTTATTAATACAAAATAGATGAATAGTGACCTAAATTCTTTTTGTTGTGAGCTCTTTATATACTCGATAAACTTAAAATTCCATTCAAGGTAGCACCACGAATCTGCTTGGATAATATCGGAAGAAGAAGAATCATTTTATTGTTATCAATTTGATTTTTTGAAGAAATTTGAAAACTTATATATTCCATAAGGCCCAACATATCAAAGTGATGAGGAATTTGCATAAAATTATATATATATATGTATATACGAGTATATGTATGTGTGTATATACATATGTATCTATCTTTCTATTTATCTATATATATGAGGGTGTGTGCATACACATGTATTTGTATCTATACAAACATTTAAATGTATGTATAGAATGGCAATGAGTTTATATATAATGTCCAACATACTAAAGTGATGAATTCGTATAAAATTATATACATACTCATGTATTTCAATGTATACAAACTTGTATATATATATATATATATATATATATATATATATATATATATATATATATATATATATATATATATATATAATATATATATATATATATATATATATATATATATATATATATATATATATATATATATATATATATATCTGCGGTTTAGTACAAGGAGTTCCTGAGTCAGTTTTCTCCAAGATGACTTTGCTTGCTTATGTCTCTTTAAAAAAATATTATTTTCAATGTAAGAAGTACCCAAGTCTGTCCGATGCTTTAAAATTGCTTTCTAAACCATTGTACAGACTTGGGTACTTCTTACATTGAAAATAATAATTTTTTTAAGAGACATAAGCAAACAAAGTCATCTTGGAAAAAACTGACTGAGGCATTTCTCGTACCAAGTCACAGATATATATATATATATATATATATATATATATATATATATATATATATAATGGCAAAAAGAAAAGGAATAAATCGAAGTTGCGTGAAGGAGAAAAGCTTGAACTAAATAAGCACCCAAACAACAGAATCATCGACTGACGGTCATAACGGGGAGACATTGAACACTATGATCGCAATCATCTGGTAAGAAAAAAAGAAATAAGTCACAAATAATTTTATCGATCGATGCTTTACAAGCACATTTCAAGCGCTATAAATAAGAGTAAATTTGCGACCCCAAATGTAACCTTTGCTCTAGTTAACGCCCATAAAACTACCTCTCCAGCTTCAATTATTCTACTTTTTTCCCCCGCCTTTTTTACAGTTCTCTTACGGCGTTATTACTGCTCAAACAAAGGCAACAACAGCATTACGGCAGCAAAAACAGCTGGGGAAGTCATTTTCCTATATTGTTTTAGCAGTTTTTGTTTCGTAAAAGTCTTTGTAAAATACTTCAAGGAAATAAAACGCTTTAGAAGAACATTTGTTTTGATACAGTTTTATAGCTTCTATTTTAAATAACTGATGACGACTGTTTTTTTTCTTCTTTTTACTCTTAACAGATCTTGTTTATGAGCTGTGGGAACATTCTGATTGTTACTGATACAAGTCATAGTTCAAGTCTATTTCACTTCTGTTTGTTTCGTTTTATTCTTGCCGTGCCAAATAGCAACGTTTTTCCTTAATTATCACCCGCGTTTGTAATATTGAAACTCTAATGCTTATGCAATATTTACGAAATAAATGTAATCGTGTGGAAATTAAACGTTTCGAGTTATTTTTCTCATTCACAGAGGGTGTTTAAACGTGCGGCATTTAGTGAAAAATGGGGTAGCCTGAAATAAATAATTTTTTTTTCTTTCGAAAAGTGTGTTTTCCACTGGAATGGCGATGCCTCTGTTTACTACTTTTAAGCATTTCCATAAAATACTTTATCAAAGGTTTCAGTTAATAAAGGTTTGATTAATTTTTTATACAAGATTTAATTAAATTCTGGCGTAGATTTAGGCACCTACTTTTAATGAATTCAAACTCTTTTTATTTATTCATTTCTTTGTATCGTTTAATCTATTTCCAATGTAGAAATTAATGGAATAACTGAAACTAATTTTACTGGAGTATATTTATATAAATTTATCATAATACATCAAAATCAATCAATACACATTTATTGATCTCACAAAGCCTACTTCGAAATTCATTAGCACAAACAGACTTTATCCAAGTAAATAGATCGCAATACCTATAATTTATTTTTCAATACGTGGGAGACATCTGGGTCGAGTCTTTTGGGGCGAATTTCTTCTTACGTAAAATATATTAAAAAACCAACCTTGCAAGTCATTTCCAGTAAATATCAGTATAGAGAAAAGGTCTTTTACAAAGTCTTCCATTCTGAATCAAACTGGATTCTTAATTTTTGTTTTCAGAGTGACCAATTTTTTGTCATGAATAAAGCAACAATCAGGGTCTAGAAATTTCTGATCTGGAAACGCTTTAAGGATCTTAACGGTGAAGGATAAAATAGACTTCAAAAAGCTAACTCTTTTTCCACGGTATACCTCTGTGAACAAGTGGAAATGATATAGCTTAAAGCAGGGGTTCTTAAACTTATGTAGTCCGAGGACCCCCTCTTGAACAACATTTGTTTTTGCGTTCCCAACTTGCATCCCAACTCTAGTCATTTTAAGTCTTTTTGAGACTTAATATCTGGCTCAATAATCTCGTAGGCACTACGTTATAATAAATATTGGTAAAAATGTATCACTGGTTATTTTAATAAATGGTCTTGCGCATTTATAGAGACGAGCATTTTTATTAGGACATAGAATAAAAAACATAAAATGAATAAAAACAGTAGTAAAAAGAATTTTAAAAGTTACAAATCATAATACATTAAACTCATACAAACCTTTCTTGGTCAAATATTGGTCAAAATAGATCTATCTTATTATAATATGTTTTCTGCAAATGATTTTTACTTAATGAGATGGGTGCAGTGGTTCTCTTGAAACCAGAAACGCAATGTCAGGCTCTATGTTGGAAAGTTTTATTCTGAGGTCCGCTTCTACATTGAGTTTATTTCTATACTTTGATTTCATATAGGAACATATTTTATCGCCAATTTTTCTGAATGAAATACCATCGCTTTACCCACAGTGCCATCAATCTGTGAGACTCCATCAGGACAAAGCTAGCAGTCACACATCAAAATCCACTGTAAATTTCCTAAAAGAAATGGAAAAAAAACTGGTATCAAGGCCATACCCTTCATTGATATCCCTACTAAATCTCCCGATGTATCACCTATGGATTTTTGTGCTTTCGGACTTTTAAAATCTGCATTATCCAAACGTCGTCCCAAAACCCTTACAGGACTCTGGAAAGCTGTTCAGGAGGAATGGGATAGAATACCTCTTCTGACACTTCAAAAGGCATTATTATCCTGGAAATTGCGGTGTCGAAAGATAGTTCAGAATAAGGGATGTCAACTAGAACATTTAAAACACAAGAATTTTATGTAATTTAGTTTTGTGAATACAATATACATTGTCTAAAAATGTGTGAACAGCCTCTGTATAACAGTACCGAAAAAGCCTGTATACATAAATATGTTGTGCAGAACTGAATCAAATGTTGGAGGGCTTCATTTGCAAGTGCAGGGTAATCAGATCTGAGAAATAGCCAAAAATTTGTGAGTTCATTTTTGTTGAATTGTAGATTCAAAGACGTATCGCATGATAATTCCACGAGAATATCTTGTTCAAGTGTAGATTGTTAATGACAAAATTGTTTCGCGGACCACCAGGGATCCGCGGACCACAGTTTATGAATCTATGACTTCCAGTATTCTTTAGCTATAAGGGCTAGTAGACATCCTCTAACCCCTTGCAGCCTCTTATTCTAAACAGTAATCCCTCTTTAAAGCTCAGTGTAGGTATTTCATGGAGGAAAAAAATTCACTTACGTTCCTAATATCTGACGGACAATTTTGAACCATGACTTTTCAAGAAAAAGAACAAAAATCTCCAGATTCAAAACACGACCCTTCAGAAATTAAAATCTTCGCGCAGACGAAAAACTTTGTCCATTTGCAATATATTCCTTGCTAGTCCTCAGCTCATCCTGGAGTAGGGAATGTTGAAGCCTTTAGACTGGATCCTTGAAATTCTCCGTAAAGGAATATTACTCTTCTGAGATACAATGATGGAGCTCTTTTGAGTTATTGATTGGAAATAAGCAACAACAACCAATGTCCCTATTTTTTATTTACTCTTTATTTAAGATGAATAGACTCAGGTAAAGCAGAAAATCTAAGATTTGATTCTTGAAAGGAAAACCATCTTTAAATACTATATCGGCACAAAATTAAAATCATTTTTCCTAAGGATGGAGTAATACTCTATTATTTTAATTATCAGCTGAGAATAGTAGGATAGACTGTGGAACACAAGATGATTTCTTTTTCTTCTTTTAACGCGATGTCAGACATGCGTATACTAATCTTCCAAATGCTGTGTTAAATCATCGCTTTAGGAAGATTTTCTACGCCTTTTTTTAAAATTCCCACACCTAAAATTTTTCAAACTATGGATTTGCGATAGTCGTACGACCAATGGCGCACCCAGGATTTAATCTTGGGGGGGGGGGGGGGTGGAACGGAAAAAATATTTATGATACAAATTCAATATTCATAATGCAAATTCTATTTCTTTGAGGGAGGGCCTGGGCCCCTTGCCCCCCATCCACCGATGGGTGCGCCACTGCGTACGACTAAGTTTCTAGCTTTTCTTACTAGAGTCTGCAGGTTCGAGTCCCTCGACCGGCCTGAGTGTTAATATTCACGGTTATATCAGCAGGATCATTGAGAGCAATCGCAAACTTGCCGTCTTGAATATTTCATTTGTTGATTGTCTTCATGATAAAGCTCAAGAATTTGAAAATGTTAAAAATAAATCGTACATAAAATGCTGAACATCTATCTGTCTATCAGTTTGTTCCATATATATATATATATATATATATATATGTATATATTTATAGTAAATACGACGATCAATGTATACAATTGATGTAATATATATATATATATATATATATATATATATATATATATATATATATATATATATACTCAATATATATATTCATTGAAAATACTCAAATTAAATCTAATAGGACATACTAAAGAATATAGTACAATTTGAGGAACATATCTTTTACTGTATTTTAATATTTTTTTGGATAATGTCCAATCGTCTGCCGCATTAGGAAGAAAAAAAATATTTTTGTTTGTCTATTTAGTTGTTATGCACGAGACGATAAATTTATTTAAAGTACCAGAAAAAGAAATCACGTGATCAGCATTTAATAAATTAAATTCTAAAATTTAATCTTTAAAAATTCACCAAAAATCAGAAAATGGAGGTAAAGATTCGAAAAAGAATTCATTTTAAAGGAATTTTTATGATCTTTCTCGTGATATGTTTCATAACCCTCAATTATTTTTTTAAATGCAAATTTTAAAAAAATACAAAAACAGCTTAAAAATCTAAGAAGAATTTTTCAAAAATCTCTCTTAGTGCTCCCTTACACTGTAAAAAGAATCGCCATGCAAAATTTCAGCCCTTTAGGTCCAGCGGTTTGGTCTATGCATTGTATGTCAATCAGTCTTTCAGTCAGTTACGGAATATTATATATATATATATATATATATATATATATATATATATATATATATATATATATATATATATATATATATATATATATATATATATACGCCGTAGTTATTCTTTACGACCTTTGGAAAATCTGTTAACACTAAATTTGGGCCTCCCCCTCCTCTTTGACTCAAACCCGCAATATTTTGTAGCCGCTATGTTAAAATGTTACTTCGACTAGTTGTTGTTTTCCTATGCAATACGATCTGCTAGTGGCGCAATCAGGGCCGGTCATAGGGTAGCTGCGGCTCATGAGCGAGAATAATTTGCACCCCCCCCCCCCATACCGTTTGGATTAATTGAAATTTCTCTGAAATATTTTTACCTTAAATAAAACAGCAAATTACAGAAAATACTATAAATTCAGTTTATTTTTAATTTTACAACCTAACATAATAATTATTAACTAGTTGGTACCCGTCAAAACATGACGGCTAGATAGTAAATAAATGTACTAATACACAAATTATACTCAACACATCATTGCCAAATGTTGAAAATCATAATGATGCGCAGAAAAAACTTAATGTGTTTAAGCGGCCTCGTGCTTAGTGAGTATCCAAAGCCAGATTTAAAAATGCCACTGAGCATGCGCAGAAAGCAATTTTTTTTTAATGCTAAATTATTGCTCATTAAACAGCGCGAAATAATCAATTTCCATCAGGTTTAATCTTATATTTCCCAAACATAATTATCATAAAAATAAAAATGGCAGAGAGAGATCTAGAGAGACTCCTCGGAATAAACGTGTTTATCATTAAAACATGTCACTGAGCATGAGCAGAAACAGTGAGTTTCTAAAGCCAGATTTAAACATGCCACTGAGCATGCGCAGAAATCAATTTTTTTAATTGTAAATTATCATTCATTAATAGAAATTGCGGTTATAAAAATCAAATTTGACAAATCTACAGATTACAATCTTTCATTTAAGACCAAAATGAAATAAATTGATGCAGTAGTTTTTTCTCACGAACTGCCCTAAAAGTCGGCTTAGCAAACTTAAATATATAAATGTATTGCTATAATAACCAAATGAATACGTTATATTAAATACATACAACATATATATATATATATATATTAATACATATCTTTAATAAGTCAGTCAAAAAGCTTAAATAATCTTTGCTTTCCTTGCCTTTTTTAATGCAAATTCTGTTATATTATCTGATACATCTATATTTTCCGAAATGTCCTTTTCGATACTAATAATAGATAAGTCTGAAAGCTTTTCTTGTCACATTGTTGATCTCAAATAATTTTTTATTATTTTAAGTTTTGAAAAGCTTCTTTCCTCGCTAGCCACAGTCACAGGTAATGTTAAAAAAATTCGTATGGCAATCACTAAATTTGGAAACAGATAGATTAGTATTTGTAAATAGATATTGATTCACATTTAACGCGTTCATTTCAGGGGAAATATAGGGTGCAACGTTGTCAATTCCAACGCATAAATCTTCAGCTATAATATCTTTTTCATTTTTAAATGGATCATGTAACATACTTTCCACAGATTTACATTTTATAGATCTATTTGATTTATCTGATTTAAGGAAATTATTTAGGTTGTTGAGAAAATTGAAAACTGTGTGATGTTTTTTTATTTGTTCGAACCTTTCTTCTATTTTTGATAATGCAGTGTCCAATATTACAAAGTAAAAATTAATTTTGAATTAGTCCTCTGCATTTTCTGGAGCCTCATCTTTACATTCGTAGTCAAATAAACGTTTTTATTTTATTTTTATTTATTTATTTATTTATTTATTTATTTATTTTTTTTTTTTTGGGGGGGGGGGGTCTAACAATATTAACCAGAGGAAATGAAGGGTCGATATCTTCTGCAATCGATATCTTCTGCAATATTTTTTGTCTCTTCTCAAATATCACTAAAACAAAATCTGACAAAATCGAGCACAAAAATTAGAGACAAAAAGCTTTGTTTTTCAGTTGTTGAGATGGACACGTTCAAAATTAATATAGTGCAAACTATCCCGGTCTGTGTATTTATAGGCTCAAGGCATAAACGAGTATTTTTCTGCAACCTGACAAAAACTGCCTGCACCGACGCGATGCCTGCGATGCGACTCGATTTGATGGGATGATGGGCTAAAATGTGTTAAAACAAAAACGAACAATGTATTTCTCAATTGGTTGCTACGTGGAGTAGCGTTTTTAAAACCAATGTGGTTTTGTTTATTACCAGTTAAACTTGTAAAATGCATTTTTGACTCTAAGTAGTTACCTAGCATAATGATAATATTTTTATACTGATTATTTTACTAATAAATTGGTTTTAATTTTCTTTTAACCGGGCGGCTGACTTGCCGCCCCCCCCCCCTTGACTTGCCGCCCGTGTGCCCTGCAGTCCTGGCACCCGCGGGTTGAAACGGCCCTGGGCGCAGTCAGGATTGCAATTTTTTTTTTTTTTTGGGGGGGGGGGGTAAAAATATTTTTAATGGAAATTAAATAGGAGATTATAAAATTTTATTTAAAGAATGAAATCGAACTTTCGTTTCTATTTAAAAAGTTCTTGGATTATCTCAGTCATGGTTACATTAATCTCTCTGTGTAAATATAGCAAAGCCAGTCCACTCAATAGGGATTTTTTAATTTTAGATCTTAAATAGATTTTTAATCCTTTTTTTTAGGGTGGAGGGTGCCAGGGCCCATTCCCCCCCCCCTCCATCTGTGTGCGCCACTGCTTTCTGCTAAACAAAGTAAAAATTTCTATCATAGCTCATCGGATGGCTCGCTCTCTGATTGTCAACTGTATACTGTTTTCCCCCCAAGCGAATACGGCAAAATCTTACGCCGCACCACTGCATGCAGGTGGAAAACTAAGTGAGCAGCACTAAGTATTAGAACTAAGTATTAGAGCAGCACTAAGTATTGATACATAATATCAGTAATAAATTGCATATCACTATGAATTTATTTCGATAGGTTCTTGTTTGTTTTTCATTACACCTGCTTTCACTACGTCCTGCTAATGCTGTCGTCCTAAATGTAAGAAAACAAGACAACGCCAGGTGGTTATAGTTAATCAATTATAACTTTCTCCTGCCCCCCCCCCCCCCGTTGCACTCAATTTTATTTTAAGTCAAGAAGAACTTTTGCATGATTCATCCAAGATCCCATTTAAATGTTTTCTCTGACCTAGAATATATTTTTCCTCGTCATTACCTTCGTAAAAAAGAAAAAAAAATTGCGCAAATTCATATTTGACATGATTGATTTCATTTTTCGTTTCTCAACTTTTGAATTTTGATTACACTTTAATTAATTTTGCAAATTCTACACATAACGTTTCAATGCAGGTATGATATACTTTCGATTATTTAAGTAATTGGAAATTCAGGAATAATATTTTGTATAATTTCGAATAGAGGATATATTATCCACTAACACCTTATTGCGGGAGTTTATGCATAACCACAAATTAAAAATGAATAGCGAAGTGGAGATTCTGTAATAGAAAAAAATAAAAATTATAAATATCTATCCCTAGAAATGCACTGGTTCTGAATGAAAATCAAAATGGAGGAATGGGGAACTATTTAAATTCCATTAAAAAGAAAAATAATTAGAATTTATTTAATCAGTGGAAGTCATTTCAAAACATGTAAATGGAAAATTGAAGAGAAAGAAGCAAGCTAAGAGCGAAACTCATTTTCACTAGCTTTAAAAAAACAAATTTTAAATATGTTTGCTCAATGTGTGAAGTATTTAATTACAAAATAAATTTTCCATTTAATTTGTTTTTCATAGCAGAAAACGAAAATCTAGAAAATTCAGTTGTAATTATAGAAACTATTTACGGAGCACGTTTTACTTCAAGCAGATTTGTGTTTCGCCCTTTTGCAATGCAAGTTCTCAAAAAACACGAGAGGTGCGCCATCTGTTGACAATAGTGAAAACGAATCGAAAATGTTTATTCTCGCTTGTCGTGGTACTTACAGGTTTTAATGTTTTTATCTACAAAGCATAGAAAAAAAGAAGAGGGGGAAAAACGGAAAAATTATTCATGACTTCATTTTAGCATAACGGACATGCGTAAATGAAACTCGTAAAATGAAATTCATAAACAGAAAAATGCCATATAAAAATATTAATTTTTATATTTAACTGAAGATAACAAGTACCACATAAGATTTAACTGTAAATAAAAATAAAACGCGACACATATATGATACAGAGAGCATATGATTTATTCAGGAGTGTATTCAAAGTGCAATTTGGTTTCAATAAAATGTCGGAAAAATTTTGTCCAATCAATTTATTTGACTTCGGTGGTTCAGTTTTACGAAATTATTTCTGATTTTCTGTGCTGGTATTTCCTACAATGCATTCTTTTATTGCTAGGATTTCAATGAGCCAATGTTTTCAATCAATCTTTTTATATCTATTTGTTTGAGTTCACAAAAGCCATAATTATCACGCACTTCTCTGCAAAATGATGCATGCATCGCTAGATCCCGGAATCACTTGATTAGGACGCGAATATTTAGCGAACAGATGGTTAATATATAAAAATATAAATCTCCCTCTCTCTCTCTCTCTATATATATATATATATATATATGTATATATATATATATATATATATATATATATATATATGTATATATATATATATATATATATATATATATATATATATATATATATATATATATATATATATATATGTATATATATATATATATATATATATATATACACAGAAGGTCGTTCGCACTTTATGGAAACGATTTTAATAGTTAAGTTTTATGTATAAATGCCGTATTTTTGCGGCGATTTGCTTCTATCTGATAGCTATAGTCTTGACAATAGCTCTAGCTCCAATTTTCCATGAAAGTAAACTTTTTCTTAGTACTGCCATGTCAATTTTACCCCATTCCTCTTGGACCGTTTTCCAAAGTCCGTTCAGTGTTCTTGGATGCCGTTTTCCAAATCGTAATCGAATTTCGTAAATCGAAAGCACAAAAGTTCATTGCAGAAGAGTCAGGTGATTTTTCAGGTATTTCATGCAATAGGATGCACTTTTTTCCTTTTTCTGATTCTTTCTTTGCTAAATAAACGGCAGTTTATTTAGACGTGTGACTAGAGGCTCTGTCCATATGAAGCTCAACTCATCAATGTCCTTTCCATATAAGGCTGGAATTTCTTTTTCAAAAATTGGTTGTAAAATATTCTGCTAATAGTAGAATGAATTAATTTGTCGTTGTAACAAAATCCTGCAATTATCAGGAATCCCTCTGAGAACTTTTCTGTACACTGACGAAGCCATTTCGCACGGTGATTCCCGTCAGTTGATCAATAGAAAATTAATCATTTTTTATTACAGTCACTTAAATACACCCATGCCTCATCGAATGTTACCACAAATTTCCATTTTTCAGCAGCTAGGTGTTTTTCGTATAATTTTCTACAATTTGTTTTTCGTTCAGCAAAATGTTCTGGCAAAAGCAGATGAACTTTGGGTTTAAACATCTTTTTAACTTCAAATCTTTATGAATGATTTTACTTACAGTGCCAGAAGATATTCCTAGTTTCGATGCAATGTATCTTTGAGTCAGTGGATTTTCGTTTAGGATCAGAGACTTCACTTTGTTAATATTTACCTGCATTTGAACACTCTTAGGATGAGGTTTCGCGGTTATGTTTTTCTCATTTTTGCTTTCAGTTAGACGTTTTTTCCCCTTTCAAATTTAATATATTATAAATACCCTTTTTCTGAAATGCCATAATCGCGATTTTTACACCGCTTTATATTTTGTTGATACGAATATTTCTCCTCGGAAAGCGCAGTTACGTAACCTTCTAGCCATCTATTAATTTTAGAAGCCATTTTCAAAATAAATCTTTTATTTTACAATCTAATCAAAACAAAACAGTAGCAGAGAATTATTCTTAAGTTGCCAAATTTTTCTCTTGAAATGCAAACCACAAAAATAAATTACAAAATAGTTTCCATAAAGTGCGAACGACCTTCTGTATATATAGTGTATATATATATATGTGTGTGTGTGTGTGCTTAATGTGCTGACTGGGAGCACAAAGCTAATTTTAGTTAGGTACCATGTATTGATTTTGTCCCAGAAGTTACTATTCGTCCAACCTTTAGCCTTTAGCAGATGATATTTATTACTCTATTTAGGCCGTAAAGTTCTGAATATCAAATTCGTCTCATCTAATATAGAAGCTGTTTGAAACAGCATATGACTTCATATAGCAGCAAAGCTTTCAAAAGAATGACAATGTAAGTTAGCACCAGTTTAGAAAACTTATTACAAAAATTGATCAGTTTAAAACGATTGTGACAAACACATCATTACTGTATGACATGCAGATATTGACGTCGAATACTCTGGAGAATCATTTTTCTTGAAATTTAAGAATTTCTAGAGTCCAAAGAAGTATGCAGTATTGTGTAAGAGGTTTAGTCATAAAAACTTTCCAGTTAGCAGCACAGCAAAGCTTTCCATCTCATTCCATGAGAGCACTAGAGGGAAATTTCAACATAAGAGCATTTATTCGGCAAAAAAAAAAAAAAGATTTGTGACTAAAGGGAGACTAATTAGAAGATTTTAATAAACTTACATCTCTCACGTTCAAACTGAAATTAAAAAGTTAATGACCTCGCAACTATAACAAAACTGCATCTCCACCTTCATATATAAAAATATTGTTTATAACTGAATCAATCATTTTGAAAAGGAGTCATCTCCACTTTTCAAAAACTCATCTCCACTTTTCTCCACCTTTTCTGCTCCCCCCCCCCCCCAAGTTAAAAAAAAATAATTTAGTCTAACTAATAATGCATGAAGGCAAGTTATAGTTTGCTGCTTCTCGTGAAAAATTTTAAAAAATGGAGCTGACTCCTTTTCAAAATGACCGATTCAATTATAAAAGCACCTAGAAAATCTACAATTTTACAGCATTCATAATAAAAAAAAATATTTTACATTTATTTTGTTATACAGAATAGGGATTAAAATCACTCCATATTTCTAGTTCCTTGTCCCAGCTGAAACAAATTACGCCATCCATACCAACTAGTTTCCCACAGTGCTGAAAAGAAAAAAAAAATATGATAGACTTCCTATTAAATTTCTTTCTCGGAAGTCCTTCGACATCAGGCAAGCCCCCCCCCCCCCTGACATATAACAGTGCGGTAACGGTATCCAATCGCACATTTAAGGGAATTCACTAACTACTTATTCATTCTACTACAGGTATAAGAGCTTCTACTACTGTTATTAAGACTTCCTTATGGAGTTGTGGTTTGGGGGTGAATTTTAGGGTTATTATTTTTTTTCCAACATTTGTCACACCCATTATTTCATTGATCTTTTTCACTTCCTGCATCCAAGATTGAGGTAGTTTTTCACTTCCTTGTCACTTTATAAAGTAGCTTTACTAATTGCTACACTGTTAAAATTTTCTATGGAATCGTAGAAGCGAAAGGAATCCTCTTTCGTAATTATAGAGAAAAATTACTTCTTGTATCAAGCTTAAAACCTACACCTCTACTCTACTGAAATTTCACATATACCGACAATAGCATTCTTTACCTGTTGGATTACAGACGTATTATTTGCCATCTCGAAAAAAAAAAACCTGTTACTGCTGCATTCTACAAGGATTTTATGAAGTATCTTTTGTTTAAGGCTGCTGTATACTAACCCTATTGGATTCGCCCACCTCAATGTTAACCTATGGAGAAAATGTTTCCAAGGATTGAATTTTTATTTTAGTAGGATTACGTTCCTCTATAACGGTCCTCCGGAAAGCAAAATTTCAGATGTCCTGCGTCGCGAGTTATAATTTTGGCAGCGCACCAAACCCAGTCTGTATCGCTTCAGCAAGAGTTAAACAGAAAAGTACCAAAATGCGTCAAAATTTTGACATATATTGTATATAAATATATATATATATATATATATATATATATATATAGATTGATAGATAGATAGATAGATAGATAGATACATATATGCATAACGCATGCATGCATATATACATACAAAAGAGGTAAGCAATGATAAATAATCCTACGTTAATAATCCGCGGTAGTTTCGTTCGATGAGACTACCTGAAAGCTTTTAAATTGTACTCCGTAACAGAGAAAAAATTTTACACCTTGGAGCAATTTTCGTTTTTTAACAGAAATGCAAATCATTTTTTAAATTCTAATTATTCGGAGAAAATCTGGTGTGTTTTAAACCCTCATAAATTCATTTGGTGGACGAAATTTATAAAATGAATCCTGTTGCAAGGTATGCAGAAAAGTTCAGGCTATCTGAAAATACGATTTTTATTGGATTTTCAGCATTTATGTAGCTGTAAATAGTAGACACATTTTCTCCATAGGTTAGCACACAATTCAGCCTTAATCTCTCATACAGTATAACGTAAAATCAGAGGTTTACAGTAGAGTTGTGCAAGTTTATTGAATCGAACATACTACTGATAACTGAAAATTTCAAATTTCTGTCCAGCAATTTTTTTTTTAATTTGAAGTTTTATAATAAAAAAGAAATAAAGCTAAATGCATATGAATAAGAGGGTCAGAGATAAATAAAATAATTACTTTAAAATATATTACTTTTCGTTTGTATTTTAAATTTTTTTCCATAAAACTACGGGAACGTGTTGTTTTGCGCGGATTTTTGTGGTCCGATAGGGGCTTAACGGATATGCCTGACACTCAAACCTATTCAGATAGAAATAAGCGTTTTTTTACCATGTTTTTATTAACTCGCTTTCTTGTTTGTGTGTGTGTTTGTTCAGTACAAATCTTGCAGACTAGCTAGACATTTGAAACTTTTAGAATAGCTCAGAACACGATGACAATGCATTATTTTAATACTTTTAACCATATTTAAGCAGGATTGAATCCATTTTCAGTTAATTTTGTTTTCTAGACTGGTGCAGCCATCTATCGGCCGGAACGGGAACTAAAAGTTAAACACAAGTTAACTACGAATTAACTTCATTTTCTTTCAAGTTGAAAGGATTATTCATCAAAAAAGTTTTAAAAAAGTATTTATTTATATATAGAATTGTCAAGTTTATATGATTCAATAGAAAATTTAAAAACATGGTATATAAAAAGATCTTTTTATCTTGTAATTATTAACTTTTACGCTTGTTCATGTTTTTGAAATAAATTATGCATTCAGTTTCGGCAGTCTGTTATAAGCTATGATACAGAAATTACATATATGAATACATTTCTGAGTACATTTTGTTTTGTATATATTGCATGATATAGCAGTAAATTCAATTTCTGTTATAACAAGAAATTTTTTTTTAAATTTAAGTTCAACATTTTTTTTTTTGCAAAAAAAAGCAACTTAAATACCTTTACCTCACTTCAAATATGTTATTTCTAGGTATATTTCATTTTTATACATTAGAGATGTGCTCTAATACTTTGCTATAGTAATCATAAATTATTTTAATCTATCATGTGGAAAAAAATTTCGGTGCGAGTACGTTAGATTTTTAAAGGTGACGAAGGGGTTTAGTCTCAAAAATATTTAAGAACCTTCGATCTTTTATAGTCTTTTAAAATGAATATATCTAGATAATAAAAGCATGTAAGATTATTTTTCTTCCGACCTCGAATATTTTTGAATTCGGGAATGAAATCTTCTCTTTTCAGTTTAAATTTTCACAGATCATACAACCGACAGAACTCAGCTGGATTCTCCTTTGCCAGTTCAGGACATAAAATCTGATTCTTGATCCCCTGAGGCGTCGGTGCCATTAACTGATTGATTTTAGCTACAGTTTGAGAGAGGAAAACCCCGAATGCCCTGAGCGGACATTAAACAATGTTTTTCTCTTTGGGTGAAAATCTATCAATCATTTCTCAAAATGAAACCGGGTAGTATAGAAAAAAAACCTTGGCCTTTGGCCACAGTCACGGTCAATACCGAGGTCAGCAGCGAATTTAAACGTTAGACTAAAAAGAACTCACCATTTCTGACCTGGAATGCTAACAATTGCTCTCAAATTTCATTAAATGGCGTTGAAATTCTGCCATACGAGATTAAAAGAACATTAATTTTGAAGCGTGCCCCCGAAAGAAGGTGCTGGCATTTTAAAGCCGAAATGAAGCTAAAGTGGTCATCGTCGTGAAATGCAAGGAGTTTCGGTGAAGATGACTGATTAATCATAATCGTTTGCTGTTTTGGTTAACCGTAAAAATTTACGATAATAAACAAAATTAACTCTCAGCTCTAATTTCTAAGCCACCAAATAGCCTTCTTCTCCAGCAGGGGTGTAGCACTTAACTAAACTTTCTGCACCAACGACATCGAATGCAACAGCGGCTCCAAGGGTGGGGGTGCAGTAGGAGCAATTGCCCCCCCCCCCAAAAAAAAAAAATGCACTGCGAATTTTTTTTCATTCATATATATATATATATATATATATATATATATAAATAAGAATAAGATGAAAGAGAAAACCAGTAATAGCTCTAAAGCTACATGAAGCCAGGAACATCCAACATGTAAAGAAAAGTATGAATACGGTTTTTGACAGCATTTCTTCATCAGCGGTGTCAATACTGTCTAAAAACCAATGGATTGTTTCTGATGAGTATGATCTATTAAATAAACACACTCAGACACCGTACAATCCATTATTAACTGAAGAATTGAATAATAAATGAATTAAGTTTGAATAAAAGTACTTAACCAAAGAACACCAAGCCTGGCGCTAGTCAGAGTGGAAGTTAAGAACTTGTAACCGCAAGATGACTGACGTCATATAACTTGCAACCATTGAGGTAGTGGATACTCAGTTACAGACTTACTTAGGTTACCATATTTTAAGACTATTATTCCTTTATTTATTTAGTTATTTTTATTGTTACTACTATGAGTTAATTATTTTTTTATTATTCTTATGATTTTTATTTTTGTTTTTAGTAGTTATTATTTTTATTTTAACCTATTGTTATGTTTAACTTATTAATGCAACAGAACAAACTATTCATTAAAACAAAAACAATCAATTATGTTTTTGGATAGACTTACTGGGTAATTATTACGAGTTAGCACAGCTTTCAAGTCTATAATATGCTTAATCCTATTGTCTTTAGAACATAGCCTATTTATACGAACTAACTGATTTACAATAATGTTATTAAAAACAGATTTATGTAAACAGGTTAGATAATTTTGAAATTTAACAATATTAAAATTATAGTCAGATCTTTTGTCGTATAAGTCATAAGTAAATTTATTGTTAGTACTTAATTTAATATTAATATCTAGAAAGTTTACATTAATATTATCATGGCTACTTTTAATTAGTTCCAAATTAGGAGGGTAAAAATTTAAGTCTATAGGGTTATTACTTTTATTTATTACTATTATATCATCTATATATATATATATATATATAACCCTAAGAGCCGACGTTGCTCCCCACCCCTTCAAATCTCTGGACTGGAGCCTCCACTGGTCGAATTTTGCTACCTCCTATGCGTGAAAACTGTGAAGGGTGGGTGTTGCCAAGCAGAAAAACGGAAAAAGAAAAGGATAAAAACTTGGGGAATAAAGGAAAAAATAGCATGTAAATAAGCGAGGAAATGACGAATAGAAATTTAATCGAAATGATGAACATATATGTTTAAACATAAATGCAAATGAAATTGAAATGTGTAATAGCTTTCCACCTACCCGCTCCCTTATATTCATTCTGCTTGGATTTATTCTATGTTAATGTCCTTTTCTTTTTCAATTTCTCCATTTGGTGAGTCCCACCCATAACAATTTTCTGTTGCGGGACAATCGCGATATATATTCATTACAGCTCATTGCTACATGTAACATTGTTTCTAAATAATAAGGTTGCTTAGTAACTTCAAAATTCCCATTAAATGTTAATTTTTGCTTATTTTCAGGAATTTTTAAAGTTTTTT
This sequence comes from Dolomedes plantarius, assembly GCA_907164885.2. Classification (NCBI taxonomy): domain Eukaryota; kingdom Metazoa; phylum Arthropoda; class Arachnida; order Araneae; family Dolomedidae; genus Dolomedes; species Dolomedes plantarius. The sequence goes on along the minus strand of OU015497.1, from coordinate 111,055,634 downwards.
CGCTTTCCGATGTAATGGAGTACACAACTCATTCGTATTATAGGTTTCGTCAGGAACGAATTCATTATAATCTGGTATTAATACATTTTAAACGTTTTATCAGTTAAATTTTCTTGCTGATATGAATCGCTAACCCCTGTGACTCAGATATCATCGTCAATAAATCAAAACACAACTGATGAGGTGTAGGGGGATTATAATTATAATCGCCCAGCAGGAAATAAAAGAAAATGAATATAAAAGGAAAGTCATTCTTGTGTTGAAATTTTTAGTATAATTGTCACTTTTGAATCCCCAAACCAACCCGTAAGAGGGGGACTATGGACTATGATTAAACTATAAAACAAACACCATGATAGAGCAAACAAATGGGAACCATCAATTCCGTAATAAGAGGTACTGTTCTTTAAGCGGTGAAGCATTAGATACAATTATCTGCATGCGAAGTTGTTATCGTTCCTTTACTAAGTTGGAATAAAGGACTATACGACTGGATAGGGATTCAAACACTTAGTTATATTCCTAAGAATTAAACAAATGCAAACAGAAGGAAAGTAATTTTTTTTCCTTTTTTTTCCAATATTAAATGCAACTGACTTTTTTTCACACTCTTATCTTCATCAGAGTCGAACTGTTGGCTTTGCTATAAAATTGCAAATGATAGCTTCTTAAAATCTACAATAAATCATATATAAAATAGAAAACTTGTTTCAGACTAATAGATACAATCATAATATGCGATACTCTTTACACTACGTGAGATTCCACCTATTACTTATATTAGGTAGAATTACAAACACATGGGGTAAAAGTACACATATAATCCTCCTCAATGAACTAAAAAAAATTATAAATATACGTAAGAAGAAAATTCCATCGTTATAATATTTATTTAATGCAGAGAGTATTACATCGTTCAACCCAACCTCCCCATACCCACCGGTCTGAGAAGAGGTACGGATCATGACTGTAGTAAAAAAGTGTATGAGAACTCACAAAATGCCCAATAGAATACATACGAATGATAACTAATCTTGAACTAGAAGGTATAATTCATCAGATCGCTGAATATAACATGTGATTTTCTGTATGCGCGGTAGGACTATATCAGTTTCCTAAACCGGTTAGGACTAACGCTGTTTGTCCCAAACTACTAGTCTTTGATGAGTGGATTCTAAGTAGCTGTCATTTATAATTTTATTGTTTTCCGTAAGTTCTTTGTAAGTACTACAGTAGTATTATTAGGAGGAACACCATAAGGCTAGATTTAAGTCGTGAGCTCCAATCCTGACGGATGTGGCTCCAGTAAGACACGTATTCAAGATTTCCCCAGCGACGTATGGTAAATTCGATACATCTTCTCTCAAAAAGTACTGAAGTATCCAACACGAGGCTCTTAAAGCGCCATTACTGCATTCACATCCCCCAGAACAATGCCCTCTTGCTGTGTATGAATCAAGATCTGGACGTGTCCAAAGATGGCTTCCGTCTAGTCTACCCCCAGATCAGAGGTCACTGACCATTCAATGACTCCCCAAACCCTTCTATTTTCAACACATGGAAATACACAACTATCAAAAATCACGGCATTACTCACTCTATTCGTATTAACGGCATCATAACAAGGTGGATGTTAAAAAGAAAGAGGGGAGACAGAAATCACATTATATGTGATGCTTTCAAGCTAATAACCATTGCCGACCCATTTGTCGATCTGATGTATGAGAAGTGGGTGGAGATCCGAAAAGCCCGTGAGACGTCAGACGCAGCTAATTGGCGGGTGATTACGTCCGCTTCCGCTGCGCACACCAATTACAAAGAATGAAAGTGATGTGCCGTGCTTGATTCGGGAGAGAGATATAAATAAAAGTTTTCTTTGCAGAAAAATGATAACGTTTCGCGATTTGCTCCACTCGAACTGATTAATTGGGTGACTAATAGGCTTATTGTTGATAGCTGGAATATTTGGGAAACTGTTGAGGCTTCAAATTTTTAGTGTGGTCAGTGCAATGGTGGAACACAATTTCAAACACTTTTTATTTATTTATTTCGTAAGAGAGCGGGACATTCAGAATTTCTTTGTCCCATAAGAGATCTACAATTCGATGTCTTTGTTTTAACAAGCTGTGGTTCTTTTTTGCTTAGAACTCCTGCCCACTAAATATCCCCTCAACATTATATGTATATCTCTATATATAAAACGCGTAGGTATGCGGCACAAAAATAGACGATATTTCTACACTCCGAATGGCAACGGCTACAACTACCGGATGTAAACATTAGCGGCCGTCCCCGCACGTGTGTGTAGTGGCTCGACGATAGCACGTAATTTGGTACAATTTAATTGCTGTATTTTACTCTTGAATAATTTTAATTTATTCACGAAATAATTTTAATTTATTCATTTGATATGATTAAGTGGAGATATCTGAATTGCGAACAGAGAGTACATACAGAGAGTGATGTAATCTACACTATATTTTAGTACTTGCTGAAATTTTACTCCTTTCTATAAGTGAAGAAATTTTCCCAACAATTTATTATTTGATGTAATGATAAAGTGTAGATATCTTCATTTTGAAAAATAGTACATACAGAGAGGGATGTAATTTTTAAAATCATTGGTGTCGGGTTTCTCAGTCTTATCTTTAAATCTGTTCTGAAGTAATGGAAATTCACATTTTTTAATCATGATGTTTTAGAATCAGCCTTATAGTGAATTTAGCAATGATTATAATTTTTTTGGCTAAACTCCGACTAACTTTTAACAACGTAAATTTATGTTGACAAGTAATGGTAACATTCCTTACATATGTTACTTTTAGTTGAATTGTTTTGCAAAAGAATATATATAACTAAAAGTGACCATGTTGGTCGCGCAGCGGCTAGTATATATATATATATATATATATATATATATATATATATATATATATATATATATATATATATATATATATATATATATATATATATATATATATATATATATATATATATATATATATTACCTTTTTGATGAAAATGCAGTTCATATTGAGGTAATGTATTTGTAAGTTTTCTCTCACTAGTTCAGGTGACTAATAAATCAACAGCTCCTACCGACTTTTATGCTATAATAGATCATCACGGTCAACTAAGTATAAGTTTAAAATATCTAGTTCGTGAAATAATAATATGAAAGACAGTAGATGGCCAACAGGTCGATATGGAAAGGTTTTTAAATTTTTCGCACACACTCAGGTATTTTAAATTTTCAATTTAAAACTGTGCATTAATTAATCTCGCAGAGCTTCATTCACAATGTTAAACTATGGAGAATTATTTTTCTCATCTCAGGTAAGCATACGCTTATTTTTTAAATTCTGTTTTAGCTTATAAACGTAGACATTTAAATAAATAGCGTATAGTTTCTAAAATTTTAAATTTTTCATTGATAATTTTTTAGAGGGCATTGACTTTAGATTTATAGCTAAAAAATTTTAATTTTCTTGATGATTAAAATATCAAGTGATGTACAAACTTATGATCTACTGTCTGTTTGGGTCCGTAATTTTTCATTTTACCTACTTGGGTGCTTATTTTTCCTGTATCCAGCAATAGAGCATCATAAATAAAATTTTCAGAAGTACAATGCATACCGTTAAAATGGATAACTCTAAGAAAACGGGTTACTTATTTAGCGTAGAATTTTTTTAAAAAATTGAACACATTATGCAATTCTTGGAAATTTTCTAAAACTAAGCCAGAAAGAAAACAAAGAGAGAAATTGAGATATTATATCAAGAAGTTGAAATTTTAGCATTGAATCGTGCACTACGGCAAAAAAAGTTTCGAAACAAATATTTCTCAAAAAGTAAATGCGTTGGTGGATGATTTTCGTATGGATTTGGTTCGTAAATTATAACTTTGGTCTATTATGAGACAGATATAAACTTGTATAATTTAGATCAATTACAGACATTTTTAAAGACTGAAAGTCTACCACGGGCTCTTTAGAATAAAAATATCAACCGCAGCAGTTGACAAGTGACCATACCTGTAACAAACAACTTCACCGGTTTTTAGAGTCAACAAGCAGCTGGAATGCAAGACTACTACGGACGCTTTGATATTGCAATATATCAAACATTTGTTATATATTTGCGCCAGTTTACCCTCTAAATCCAAATGAATCAAACGACAGCTGTTGAAAATGTCACATCGTCGTTTTCTGTTTCAGAGGTAGGTGTTCACATATAAATGTGAACGAATGCCGGACGATACAGTACATTTAACGAAGAGACTTGTTCCGAGAAAACAGCGCCCATTTCCGCAATTTTCTTCTGTCGAGGGCGTTTAAAGGGATAAAGAAGCTAATCCGAATCAGTTGGAGAGCGTAATCATGGAAGGCAAGTCGAATCAGACTTTCTTTGCTGGACCGTTACTTCTTTCCCACAGAAGTAAGATTCTGGGTTATCAGAACTTGGAAGAAAGCAGAAAAGAAAACAAAAATTCCGCCGTGCGCCCTCAGCTGTACATAATCTCTGTCTTCTAAACATGGGAATTTCCTCTTATGTGCCCAGGAGAGAGTCGAGAGGTTTTTGTTTCGACGGACCGGTTATGCCTGGTCACACCCTCGGTGCATGATGCAAATGCGGGGCGGAAGAGCGAAAGCTAATAAAAAAACAACCTTCTAACATCTTGAATTTTGCAAACACAGACTAATAAACTTTCGGTTTTTTTTAATTCATCGGTTCAGCGAAACTCCCACTCGTGGATTTTGTATCAAAATGTATCAGTGTGCCAGACTATGTCTGGAATATTGATACACTGAGAATATTTCGCAGACGACGGCATGTTTTGATTGTGAATTAACAGAAAACAACATTCATAGTTTAACGTAGTAGTAACATGAAAGTTTTATTTTGAAGCGTGTATGTTTTACAAAGGAACTTAATTTCCCTTAATCACTTATACTTTAAGCTTAAAGATTAGAAAAAAGGAATTGAAGGTAAAACTTCCTCAGATTGCTGTGATAGTTCAGTTGGTAGACATCCGGTGTCGAGATATAAATACATGGGTTCGAATCCCGATCCTAGTAGTTACAGTGGCGGCTGACAGCTGGAAAATTGTAATGGAAAGTTGGATTGTACATGACAAAAGCTCATCCAGAAATACATTCAGCACTGTCGTATGGATTGTACGGTGTCTAAGTATGTTTATTGCCCAGATCATACTTATCAGAAACAATCCATTGGTTTTTTTGACAGTATTGGCACCGCTGATGAAGAGATACTGTCAAAAACACATTTTTTCACTTATCTTTTCATGTTTTTAATTCCTGGCTGCAGTAGTTTGGAGCATATACAGGTTTTTCACTTTCAACTTTGTCTTATACATATATATATATATATATATATATATATATATATATATATATATATATAAATAAGAATAAGATGAAAGAGAAAACCAGTAATAGCTCTAAAGCTACTTGCAGCGAGGAACAAACAAGTAAATAAAAGTATGAATAAGCTTTTTGACAGCATTTCTTCATCAGCGGTGTCAATACTGTCTAAAAACCAATGGATTGTTTCTGATGAGTATGATCTATTAAATAAACACACTCAGACACCGTACAATCCATTATTAACAGAAGAATTGATTAATAAATGAATCAAGTTTGATTAAAAGTACTTAACCAAAGAACACCAAGCCTGGCGATAGTCAGAGGGGAAGTTAAGAACTTGTAACCGCAAGATGACTGACGTCATAAAACTTGCAACCATTGAGGTAGTGGATTCCCAGTAACAGACTTACTTAGGTTACCGTATTTTTAGACTAATATCCTTTAATTATTATTTGGTTTTTATTATTTTTACTACTATGAGTTATTTTTATTATTATTTATTTTACTTATGATTTTTATTTTTATTTTTAGTAGTTATTATTTCTATTTTAACCTATTGTTATGTTTAACATATTAATGCAATATATATATATATATATATATATATATATATATATATATATATATATATATATATATATATATAATTACAAATCTGTGATTTTCTGCTTCGTTTTTATGCAATTTTTAATTGCCTCTCTAAACTTTTATTATTTCCTTCATAAGCACATAAAATGAATTGAATGAAAAGGCAGAAATCCTTTCCCCCTATTGTATAAAAGTAAGTGCATGTGTGTGTTTGTGTGTGTGTGTGTGTGTGTGTGTGTGTGCATGCGTGTATGCGTGGGGAGCGAGAGAGAAAGAGAGAGAGAAATGAAACAACAGTTGACTCCAATTTTCACAGAAGTAGCAGCCAACATTAGCAAAGTTCGGTATTCAAAAGCCTGAGGGGCATTCAGAACTAATTGATTAATCCAGAGTTGTAAGTCCTCATAACATCAAAGTTCTTACATATATGTATGTATATATTATATACATATATGTAGATGTATGTATTTAATATTATATTTAAACCTATACACACTCTTAGATAATTTAGGGGCTCTTCTATCTGACATAAATATCTGAAAAACCCATTTCTTTCATCAAGCGAAAGCGCAACTGATTTCTTAAAGCAAGGGTCGGCAACCTTTTTAAATACGAGGGCATATTTCAGAAATGTAGGAGTTCGGCGGGCACCGCTGGATGAAGAAGAGGAGGGGAGGGGGGTTAATATTTAAACATGAAAATATTAATGCGACATAAATTTTTTATACATAAATTCAAATTTTAATTTAAACAAAACAATCTTAAAATTGATAATTAATACGATTTCTGACATTGAAACCTGACATTGCAACTCTGCGGCCAACTCGTTATAATGTGGCACATAAGTTGAATTCCCAGTTGTCAGGCATTGTTCAAAATGGGTGTCAGTGAGGCTTGATCGGTACTTTGATTTTAAGTATTTCATATTGGAAAACAAAGATTCACAAGCATACGTCGACGCTCAAAGAGAGTTCAATTTCAGACCACATTTTCTCAACAATGGGAATCTATTTCAATTCCCTAAATTCTCGAATTATTCTCAGTTATAACGTGATTTTAATTCAATGTCATTTCTTATATTTATAATTTCCAATTATAAGTCCTCCATATTGGAAATATCAAAATACTTTGCGATTTTATAAGTCACATCGTCCTCTGTATGAGAGAAAATATTAGTGAAAAACGTCAAGAATGCGTCCAATACGAAGAATACTTCAAATCTGGTTTTAAATTCCTCGAATAAGGAATCAAAATGTTTGGCAAAACGATAGGTGGTAGCATTTCCATCGCAATAATTTTCTATCACCATTTTTAAATTTGTGAAATGCGTTAAATTATCTTTCTCCATATGTGATTTCCAGAGCGCCAATTTCATTACAACTACAAGCATTTGCTGATCAAAGTACTGGAATTAGATATTTGAACGACAGGCACTTTAAAATTGTTTCGCGGGCACCGCGTTGCCGATCCCTGTCTTAAAGGAGGCATTCTTTTAACATTTCTGCGCAGTATAACAAACAATATGTTTCAAAGATGGTGAGTTCGGTGTAAGTGGAAATCTCTCAAAAAACAATTCAGTTTTCGCCGGAATTAAAGTCACTGCATATTTTCTCAAAAGGAAAAGTGAAATCGCTTTCGATACCGGGTATTTTACCATACAAGTAAAATGTGACTAAATAAGTTTCCCCAGAGACACTGACCTTCAAGAATTTTTATTACACGTGACTTTTTTGCCAATACTTCGCCCACCCTTTTCCGATCTGGCCCTTGACTTTTCGATCATTCGGTTTTGCGGAATGCACTATATCTCTCTGCTTCGCTAACAACAATGTATACCATTCTTGTCAGCAGACAAAAGGGGGCCCTAAAATGTGACAAGACACTTATTCGGCATCCTATACAAAACAGCGCGAAAACCTTGAACCGATCTCCAAATAGGGTCGCTTCGTTGGTCAAGGAAGACCGACGATGAAAATAAATGCCCCCGTCTGTTCCACTCGGTTTAGCCCGAAATCCGTCATCTTTCACTTTTCTTTGGACGCCGGCAATTAAGCCAAATACGTGTCAGAAAAGCTATTGGTGACTCCCTGGCGTTGGAAATGAGGGCCCCACCGGAAAACCGGTCGCCAAGACATCTTTGGATGGTAATAAGCCGTTTCCGCTCAAGATTAGGATGTTATTAATTAAAAGTAATTCGACCAGAAAAAATTAGAAGTACATTTTCGACTATTCGTATTTCGTGACCCAAATGTGCGTTTCTGATTTATCTGCCTGCTACTGGTGGATGAAAGAATCATTAAGTACATCCTCAAATATTTCTCATCCATTGTTAGGGTGAGTCCCGAACAAGAGTCTGGAAAAGATCGTACTTTTTTATAATTACACAACACCAATCACTGAATGATAAATTATTCATTAAAAGACTTTAATTGCCACTTTCTCGTAATCGTTATTTGAAAGCTAGAATAACACACCATCAAACTGGCGTTATGTACAAAACTACGGCTTTTATGATCCTAAATTATAACATACAGAGGATTGTCTTCAACATTGAAATTAATTTCCAGCAAAATCTTGGAACCTCATGAAAGCTAGAGCCAGTGACGGAATCATAGGGAATAACGTAATAACCGTAAGCAGTGATGGAACAAATTATCTTTTCGGGTATTAAAAGTCGATTTATCACTTTTTCTGTACTTGAGAGTTTTCTCAAAACGACTTGTTGGAAGTTGATTACTTTCAATGCCTGGGAACAATGATGATTTTTTTTTATATTTCGCAAATGGGAAAGGGGAAAGGTAGGAGGTTTTCCCTGAAGTTTACTGATACTTGAGCGGTGTTGCAATTTGTCATTGTTAACAATAAAACGAAATTAATGATTAGTGTACCATTTCCCAGTTGGAAAAATGCTAGCTCGGTACAAGTAATAGAAGTTTCAATGTTTTGACTTTTAAGAATGCATTTTTTAAATATATGTTGAGCTATCTATATATATAAAACGCGTAGGTATGCGGCACAAATATCGACGATATTTCTACATTCCGAATGGCAACGGCTGCAATTACCTGATGTAAACATTAGCGGCCAACCGCGTGTGTGTAGTGGCTCGACGATAGCACGTAATTTGGTGCAATTTAATTTCTGTATTTTACTCGTGAATAATTTTAATTTATTCACGAGATAATTTATTCATTTGTTCCATAGGTTTTTCTAAATGTATGTAAGAGGACAAACTTTTGACAAAATAAGTTTAGACCTATCAAATCCAGTGTTTAGTCATAGTTATATGTAAGTTTATCTAGAGTACGTTTTTTTGATTCTGTCACTGTAGTATCTCCTACTTCCGAAATACTCAACTGTATATTCTCAACTACTAAATAATATAAATATATATCAAGATGTTTTAGGGATATCATAGTAAAATATTAATAACTGAATTTTTACCCCATTTTATAAGTGAAGAAATTTTCTTAACAATTTTTTATTTGATATAATTAAGTGTAGATATCTGAATTGTGAACAATTGTACATACAGAGGGTGATGTAATAGACACTATATTTTAGTACTTGCTGAATTTTTACTCCTTTTTTTAACGAAAATTTTTTTCTCCAATTTCTTATTTGATGTAATGATAATGTGTAGATATCTTAATTTTGAAAATTATTACATACAGAGAGGGAATTTTTAAAATCATTGGTGTTGGGTTTCTCAGTCTTATCTTTAACGCTGTTCAGAAGTAATGGAAATTCACATTTTTTAATCACTGTGTTTTAGAATCAGCCTTATAGAGAATTTTGTAATGATTATAATTTTTTTGGCTGAGATCACACTACCCCTTAACAACGTATATTTATGATGACAGGTAATGGTAACATTCCTTATATATATTTGTTTTGCAAAAGAAAATATAAAACTAAAAGCGACCATACTGGTCGTGCAGCGGCTAGTATTTAAAATATAGTGTGTACATAAATGAATATCCCAACTTTGTAAAGCTATTGGAAGAAAACTAAACAAAGTACAAACTTGTTGTTAATCGGAAATCAAAAATAACAGTTGAAAGTTCATGAAGATTGGGTTTTTAAATGACAAATTGCCACACCATTGGATTGGTCGCCGAGTTCTCCAGGACCTTGCTTTTCATCAATGGCCTTCTCGCAGCCCTGCCGTGCGATTTTCTTTTCTGGGGCTACATCAAACATCAGGTGTTTGTTCCACCGCTACCAAATGGACGCTGGCGAACTTAAGGCACGCATATCTGCAGCCTTTCAAATCGTCACACCAGACATGCTGAAAAGAGTGTGGGATGACTTATCGTACCACCTCGATATCCTTCGTGTTACTAAAGGGATATGGTGTAGGGGAAAGATAGGCCGGTGAATAAAAAGGGAAATAAAAATGGTAGTACAAAATAACGCGTGAAAGATACAAACCCAGATACCATCCCTATCAAATCCTGGTCACGGCACCAAGTTATGGTGTAGGGGAAACTTACATTGAACACTTATAACTGTGTCGAATGTATACTTTTCAACTGTCATTTTTTATTTCCGGTGAACAACAAGTTTGTACTTTGTTTAATTTTCTTTCAATATTCCTGCAAAGTTGGGATATTCATTTATGTACACACTGTATATTCTTCTAGTATGAAGTACGTCTACAAAGAAGATTTGTAGACATACTTCTGTATACTTCATAGTAGATAATATGAAGTATGTCTACTGAAACGCAGAATTTATCATTGTAATACCTCATAAAAGCAGCATTTTCATATAGTATTATTTCGTAGTATATAGCTAACAATAAAGGACCCCTGAAACAAAAATTCAAATATAGTAAAGAAAAAGTGATAATGAATTAAAAATCAGCCAACTGTCTCACTAACTACAGGTTTATATTTCTTACATTTTTTGCAAACTGAATGCCTAAATTTTACCTTTCACTGTTAACAATTGACAATTTTTTATAGCTTTTGTCGGATTACAGTTTTAAAGTTTCATGCAACTCGGGAAATTTAGTCCTCAATAGTATTGAAACTTTCCCAATGTACATCTGTACTGGAGCTGGCTCAGTGTACTGATTCAGTGTATTTTTTAAGGTGCAGTGGCAACAGCAAGATATTCTGATACTCCCCTAGATTCTGGATAAAAGCTGGAAAAGCGGTGGTTTAGTAATATATATATATATATATATATATATATATAATGATTTCAAACCACAGTTCTGTTTAGTGTTTATATCTATATTTTGTATTTTTATGTTAAACAAATACGATATAATATATTTACAAACATTATAAATTACAGATTATTATATATTCTATAAAAACGCTACTATCAAATATTACCTACAAGTTTCATATTCAAGGTAAATTTATCAGACCAATTTCAAATCTGCTTATAGCAATATTCTATAGTTAAAACAAGAAGACACTAGTAAGACTTATTAAGTTACACTAAACATAACCGATGTTGGACCCGTTATTATAGCAATAGCAGATTACTCCGTTAAGCTACCTTGAAAACAATATGTTAAACACAAAAGCGAGGAATAATTACAGGCTCTAACAGAGAGCGTGTAGTTATTTATTCTCTTATAAATCTATCTTCCTAGTTAACTCGAAACATTATTTAAAAATATTCTGAGAATATTCTTCATTAAGCGTGGGATTATAACTCGAGAAGCAGTATTACTGAGGAAATTCAGTGAACTAAAAAGAAACTGCGGAAAGAGCAAAGTGCAGGTGCAGAATTCAAATTTGAATTAAACTGTTTAAATGAACATCGTGTGAATACAAAAGATTGCAATTTATAAGGGAAGAAAAAGTGTTTTGATTCAGTCATTGAAAGATTCATAGACTGATCTTAAAGATAATGATAAGAACATACAATAGGATATTCATTTTATTCAGCACAATTTATATTTATGAGAGATTCCAGTAATAAAATATAACTGTTAGTAATAAGGTTTGAACTATATATTATACATCATTACGCATATAATTACAAATTGTTAAATATATATATATATATATATATATATATATATATATATATATATATATATATATATATATATTGTATGTATAAATATATATATATATATATAATATATATATATATATATAATATGTATATATATATATATATATATATATATATATATATATATATATATATATATATATATATATATATGTATATGTATATATACCGGGTGGCCATAATTAAACTGACAGTGCTCACAGTGTTCTGTAGCGCGATCTATTTGCGAGAATGACGCCACATTTTGCAGGAAGATTAAACAAGACGGGGGACGAAGGATTCCGCGAAAAAATAAATTAGTTCCAAAAGTCACCGCTAGGAGAATATTTGGCGCTGTGTAATAGAAAATAGAGTGTTAACAAATGCAAATTAATACGGAATAAAATTACCTTTTATTATGCACATTTTCTTATTTAGTTCAAGTGCAATATGGCAACACTTTTAAAAAAGCGTAAAATCTACATAAACACCGATAAAGTCTCGTGATCTGCAATATCACGTACGCTGAGCAGAAGAAGAAGTTCTTTATTCAAATTTCACGTTACATCCATTGGCACAGTTCCAGCTGCTTGGGTTTTAAAAGGCAATGTGTTACGTTTCGAATCAATCGGATTGAAAGTTTATGTGCAATGTCTCCTTCTTTAGTCGAGCGTGCGTTACTGGTCAAATTCTTTTACCTCAACCAGTGCAACGCGTCAGCCGCTCTTCGTGCTTTTAGAACGCACAAAAAAATGCGTAAAGGTAACGGTCCTGTGTCAGTTAATGGGCTAAAAGCAATGGTTACGACGTTTGAGAAAACAGGTTCTCTGAAGGTTCAGTCAGGCAGAGGACGAAAACCTGTACCACAGGATACAATCGAAGCAGTTGCCACGGCGATTGTCGACAGAGGACCAGACAATATTGCTGCCACCTCTAGCGCTCGTGGATTAGCTCGGAATATGGATATGCCTTACAGTACGGTATGGAAAATCTTACGAAAGATTATCAACTTCTATCCGTACAAGATCAGCCGTGTACAGGAGTTACTGTACCCCAACCATGATAAGCGATTGACTTTTGATCTCACCTTTCTTGCCAGAATGGAGGTGGATGATGCTTGGCCGTGGAAAATCTTATGGGGAGACGAGGCCCACTTTTACCTGCATGGAACTGTGAATACCCAGAATTGCCGAATTTGGGATGACAAATCACCACATGCAGTCACAGAAATTCCCTTACATTCACCAAAGGTAACTGTTTGGTGTGGGTTCACAGCGGAATTTATCGTAGGTCCATTCTTCTATGAGAACATTACCCCGACAGGACCGGAAACCTGTTCTGTTACCGGAGAGAAATATCGCCACATGTTGAACAGCTTTGTCATTCCGGCACTTCAGCAAAGACAATGCCTGGGGGAAATCATTTTCATGCAAGATGGAGCCCCTCCACACGTTGCTGTACGGGTGCAACAGCTGCTACGACAGAAATTCACAACAGAAAGAGTCATTAGCCGCTACTTTCCAACTGCATGGCCACCTCGGTCGCCTCATCTTACCCCATGCGACTTCTGGCTATGGGGTTATCTTAAGTCCAAGGTCTATCAAGGAGTGGTCCAGGACCTGGCTACGTTGAAGGATAACATATCACGGACTGTACGGGAGATTCCTGCAGACATGTTACTTTCTGCTGTTGTGCATACTGTGCACAGAATACAATATGTGGTCCACAACAACGGCAGCCACATTGAACCTCATTTGAATGCAAAATAAAACGTAATTTCCGTATTGATTTGCATTTGTTAACACTCTATTTTCTATTACACAGCGCAAATATTCCCCTAGCGGTGACTTTTGAACTAATTTATTTTTTCGCGGAATCTTTCGTCCCCCGTCTTGTTTAATCTTCCTACAAAATGTGGCGTCATTCTCGCAAATAGATCGCGCTACAGAACACTGTGAGCACTGTCAGTTTAATTATGGCCACCCGGTATATATATATATATATATATATATATATATATATATATATATATATATATATATACTGGTGAAATAAATTAAGAGAATTTGCATAGTTTATCGAATTTCATGAAAAGAACTAAACTGAATGTAAAACCCCTGCTTCTAGACAAAAATGCAAATCTTGTACGTCAAATACGTAAGCGTAAACGTGTGTGTAGGCGGAGCCAGTAGAAAAACAGGCTTTATAAGCGCACGTAAGTTAAGACGCATTTCGTTTGCTAGCACACCTCGGCGAATTTCTTGGTGTTATTTTGCAGCAATCGGAGAATTTCAAAATGTAACAGTAAAAATGAGAAACCACCAACGTTTAGATGATGGAATGAGGTGGTGAATTTTGGGGAGGCTAGAAGCAGGACAATCGCAAGTCCAAATTTATAGAGAGTTCAATTTAACACCCAGCGTCGTGTGTAACTTATGGAAACAGTTCCAGGATACCGGATCCATCGAGAGAAAGCCTGAACAAGGTCGTCCAAGAGCCACGACGGCCAGAGAAGATCGCCATTTGTCGATTATAGCGAGGCGTAACAGGAGTGCTACAGCTTCTCAACTCTCTCGTGACTTGTATGCAGCCACGGGAACCCGTGTATCAAGGGTGACTGTTTCCAAAAGACTTCATGAGAGAGGGTTGTTTCCAAGAAGACCTGCTGTTTGCGTCCCGCTCACTTCTACGAACAGGAGAATCCGTTTATCATGGTGCAGAGAGCATAGAGATTGGAGTATGGATCAATGGGTGACCATTCTCTTCACTGATAAGTCCCGGTTCAGCCTAAACACCGATTCTCACCGTACGTTCATATGGAGAGAACCAGGGACCCACTACCTACCCTCCAATGTCCGCGAAATCGACCATTATGGCGGAGGAGGTTTAATGGTCTGGGCAGGCATCATGTTGGATGGCCGCACACCTCTCCATGTCTTTGAAAGAGGCACTGTGACTGGTGTGAGGTATAGGGATGAGGTCTTGGAGCCCTATGTTCACCTTTTCAGGGGTGCAGTTGGCCCTGAGTTCATTTTAATGGATGATAACGCGAGGCCACATAGAGCTCTTCTGGTCGACGAATTTCTAGGGAGTGAGGATATTGGCCGGATGGATTGGCCAGCCAGATCTACAGACCTTAACCCTATAGAGTATGTCTGGGACGCTCTGGGGAGGGCAATTGCAACTCGCTACCCCCCTCCGAGAACCATCCAGGGAATAAAAACAGCGTTGCTGAACGAGTGTGACCAAATGCCACAGGAAATGATAAACTGCCTTATTTCAAGTATGAAATCACGCTACGAGACCTGCATATCTGTAAGAGGGGACCATACCCCTATTAACTCATCTATTAACCCATTTCTTTGTTTATTCTGCAACCTCTGTTTCATACCTTCCGACTCCAACGAGTGTTACGCACGATCATGCGTGTGTATTACAATTATTGAATGGTTATTTGTTTTGTATTGTATCAATGTATGTACATATCAAATTTCATTAAAATCGGTACAGTAGTTCTAGAGATAATCGACCAATTCTGCAAATTCTCTTAATTTCTTACACCAGTGTATATATATATATATATATATATATATATATATATATATATATATATATATATATATATATATATATATATATATACATACATATATATATATATATATATATATATATATATATATATATATATATATATATATATATATATATATATATGTGTGTGTGTGTGTGTGTGTGTGTGTGTAAGTAAATATAGGCAAAACTTGTTCCCATTTTTAATTTTTGAGATTAAGGGAATATCTTATTATTATAGAAAATATGCAATCATGTTTTTTTACAGAAATGAGTTCTTGATGACCTAAGAATTATAAATAAGTCGAGTAGACTCAGCATCCGTTTGTTTGACTTTCAGTTGCACTTAGCTTGAGCATTTAAGCTTAAATCAGGAAATTTTCTATGTAGAATCTTTTTGTGCCTCATTCAACACTAGTTATTAGCAATGGTAACATATCTAACCAATATTTTAAGAATGGAATATTGTCCTGTAGATACACATTTGATGCACATATGCAATATAGTAATACCGGATGAACTATTTTAGGAATATACAGGCAATATACGGAAAAATTTTAAATGAGAGTTTTTTAGCATTTCAAATAGATCTTTTAAAACGGTCCGTTTTTCCCTTTAAGTTCTTAATACAGAAATTTAAAACTGCATAACAATTTGCATTATTCCAAAGAAGAAATTTGGATGTAAACTTACTTACTTACACACACACACACATATATATATATATATATATATATATATATGTATGTATGTATGTGTGTGTGTGTGTTAGTTAATTGATATACAACAATTCTTTGGTGCTATTTTATAAATTAATATCGTCATAGCTATGCGCTTCAAAAAATAAGAAATGGAAGTATTAAAAAAAGCACGAGCATCCAAGACGCCATAAGCCGAAAATTTAAACCCAAAGAATGTACTGTTTTTGCTACTTAAGTAAGCAATTGTTACCATTTAAGAAAAGCTTTGCCTCAATAAAAAAGAATTCAAAATATATCCTGACTAAATTAAAGCCGTATAACATTCACAAAAAATCTGATTTGCCCCGATAATTAATTAATCTCCCATGATTTTTTTTCCATTGAAAACAAAAGCGAAGAAACCAATTCATTCCTCTAAAAGTTTTAATGTGGCGACACCTACACAGGAAAAAAAAAAGTTTCAATTAATATAAATACAAACAGCGTGAAAAGCTATCACATATATGCTAACATGTTTCATTACTTCATTTTGTTCCATTTGTCCTGCTACTCTGTTGACGAAAGTTACATTACTCAGTGATGATTAATATTTCAGCTGATTTTTATGTCTAGGACTGCTTCTCGTGAATGATTAAGTTTGTTCTTCATATTCTAGCAAGCACATAAATAGTTATAGATCGCGATTATTTAAGAAAATTATCATTGTAGGCTTAATACAATCATTATTTAGTTAAATATGCTTGTATGGAAACATCAAATTAAATCACTGTAGTTTAGAAAATTTTACAAACTTTTATCTCTTTTTATTTCGTTTCATTTTCAAAGCACTACGACAGCTTGTGCTACTTCAATGCGATATATTTTATTTAATTTCTTTTGTAATAAATGTAAGGTACCGAATTATATATTTCTGTTCGTGTTTAACCATTCTTTTTCAAGGGACCGATTGAAATGAACGATAAATGCGGGAAAACGATAGATGCGGTAACATAACAAAGCAATATGATCGTTGGGACTGGATAAAATGAACGACACATACGGAAAAAAGATGGATCCGAAAACGATCGATCGAGATTCCACTGTATTACTGAAAAGTGTTCAAGAATTCTTTTATCTCTATAGATTATAGTATTTTAAGAAGTTACGTTAAACGTGTTTATGACAATTAAAAATTGCTCAAAGCTTTATAAAAAGCAAAAATATAGAAAATTATACACTAAAAAGATAAATGCGACAATTCTACTTCTCATCAGAATAAAACAAAGGATTGTTGTCATCAAACGAAGGATTATTATTAGCACAAGCTAGTTGAAAAAGAGATATTGTTATCATATTAATATATATCCGATCCACTTTTCTTGAAGGTTTTACATAATGTTTAAGGTCCAGTTTCCACTTTCATTATATATATATATATATATATATATATAAAAACAGTTCCGTAACTGACTCACTGACTGACATACAACGCACAGACCAAACCGCTGGACCTAAAGAGCTGAAATTCTGCATGGCGATTTTTCTTATAGTGTAGGGGTGCACTAAGAGATATTTTTGAAAAATTCTTCTTAGATTTTTTTAAATTAATTTTTTTAGCTGTTTTAGTAGCTTTTTTTAAGTTTACATTTAAAATAATAATTTGAGGGTTATAAAATTTATATCACGAGAAAGATCATAAAAATTCCTTTAAAATGAAATCTTTTTCGAATCTTTACCTCTATTTCCTGATTTTTGGTGAATTTTTAAAGATTAATATTTAGAATTTAATTTATTAAATGCTGATCACGTGATTTCTTTTTCTGGTACTTTTAATAAATTTATCGTCACGTGCATAACAACTAAATAGACAAAAAAAAAATTTTTCTTGCTAATGCGGCAGACGATTGGACATTATTTTGTCTATAAAAATATCCCTTACGATTTTTTTATAAATATATATATTTTTTTCTACATCAATTGTATATATTGATCGTCGTATTTATTATAAATAAATATATATATATATATATATATATATATATATTTATTTATTTATTTATTTGGCATTAATTGCATACATTGACCGTTGTATTTAATTTGAATGTACTCCGTAACGAAGTGCGGGTTTTATATATATATATTTATAGTAGAAGTCCAAATATAATATATATACTTCATCTATATATACTCCATCTATATTATATATATACTTCATCTATAAGTTCCATCAGGTTTTTTTTTTTAAACTTAGAGACCAATTTTGAGAGAACCTCTGAACATAAAAAGAAGATGGAGGTATCAAAATGGAGGTCTTTGAACAAATTTGGGAAATTTTTCAATCATTTGAAGTTTTCCTTTGTTACTTGATATGAATTTGTCCTTTTCAAAAAGATTAACCGTGAATTTTGACGGACTTCTACTATAAACTTCTACTATAAATATATATATATATATATATATATATATATATATATATATATATATATAGAGAGAGAGAGAGAGAGAGAGAGATGCGCCAGTTGAAAAGAGAAATGCGATTTAAGCAAGGGTATTTTCGTGGCGGATCGGCAAAGTTACCATGTAAAGTCTGCGGGAAAAGCGTTGTGAAGAATAGGAAATTCTTCAAGCAGTCAGTCGTGTGAATATTTGATGTGTCTTTGTCACCCCTGTCCTTGGCAACAGAGGGGGGCGCGAACTGGGTGGAACCCTAGTGTCAAGCTAACTGACTGATGGTCATCGCCGGACAGAGGGCGGTATTTCCTCTACTTGTCTACTGGCAAGAGGGTGTCAGCTGGCGACAAAGGCCACACACGTAGAGTCCGGCATTCTTCATGCACAAAAGTGCGGTTCGTTACGCTAAGCCCTCGGCGTGAGAAATTCTCGAATGTTGGAAATAGCTGATGTCACTGATTTCAGCAAATCAACGTCGAAACACAAAAACCAACGCATGATAGGACGAAATATGTTCCAGGGAGGTGCTTAGAGTTTTCTTGGAGAACCTCGGACCGAAAAAGAGGCAGAGAGACTTGAGATCTACTCTCAGAAGGTGACTGATACCTGCGGCCTTGGGCCAGATTACATTTTTGGGTACTTTGAATCCCGGGCTTAGTGCCGTTTCATATAGTCAGTGAACTCTGACTGTTTGGGGAAGAAGTTTAACTCCCCGGTGCCTTAGGGCGATTTTGACAGTAAAATTTTGGTGTAACTGAAGTGTACATATTGTATATAATTAAATACATAATTTTAAAACCTAAACTCCGTATCTTGAATTAATCTATACCCAGCTACCTGGGAGAAGTGTTCATATCGTCACAGTCTTATTATATAGATTAATTAAAGTGGTGGCAGCGGTGTTGATCGATCCCTCCACCTGAAGATTCCTGTGAGTAGTAATATATACAGAGTTTTGCCAAGTTGGGCGTTCCAATCTACTTTCTTCGAACTGTGATTCCTGTAAATAGCAAGTTGGATTATTTTGCTGAACCTGCCTTGTGCGTTCAGCAAAATACTTGTCGTCAAACTTGTACTTGTCGTCAAAAACTTATACTTGTCGTAACTTATACTTAAACTTATACTTGTCGTCAAACTCCAATTCCTGTGAACTGAAAGTTAGAGAGAATCGTCGAGTGGTGCTTTCCTGTCTGCAATCTACTAGACTTTGTTACGTAGTGCACGAAATCTTCCTGACGTCCCGCTTCTTCAATTAAGGCTAACTGTTTGCAACGTTAAACAGAACCATTGTGGTCTTCTGTTCCGTCTTCATGCTGATCATCAAGAGCAGTCGTCAAAGCAGTGAGTACTATATGGTTTTCATTTCTCTATTGGGTTACTGAGGCAATTGAATAATAGTGTTCTTTTATTGTGTGTCATTCAACTGAAATCATTGCTAGTTGTGTCTCATAGATAAAGTTGTGTTTAAATATACCAGTAAAACAAATCTTAAAAATAACAGAGTAAAATAATTTAGTTTTTATAATATAAAAGTGTATTTGAATGTGCAAAGTTACTTAGTATATCATAATTGAATTTAAGCTTAAACTGTAGTGAGCTAATTAAATTTTTGTGTGTTTTGTGTTAGAATTGTTGTGTGTAAAATTTAGGGTAAGGTTAAATTCTCTAACTGAAATCATGGCTTATTTATCTAAAGCCCTTAAGGCTGATTTGGTTTCACTCGCGGAAGATCTTGGAGTTTGTGCCAATTCCGATATGAACAAAAACGAAATTAGGAGACTAATAATGTCAGATGAGGGTTATGATGAAGAAAACGCGAAAGCAATGTTAGAAGCGATTGAACGTGAAAACCAGTTAAAGTTTGAGAGAGAGAGGGAACAGCGCGCTTACGAATTGGAGAGACTCAAAATAATAGGCTCAGGAAGTGGTAGAGTGTCAACTCCTGAACCGTTAGAAAACTCTCTAAGGAGATCTTCTCCAGAAATGAGGAGGATGATGCCGAAATTTATTCTAGAGGAGACAGACATAAGTTTGTTTTTGGCTATGTTTGAGCTCCAAGCTAAAAATCTTGAGATAGATGAAGCAGAATGGGCAACCCAACTTCTTTCGTTATTGCCGCTAGAAGTAGGACAGATTGTTTTACGTGAGTCAGAACAAGACTCAAGAGATTATAAGTACGTAAAGAAAATCTTGCTAGACCGTTTTAAACTGAGTCCAGATACCTTTAGGCAGAAATTCCTGCAACACACCCGCAAAGCAAATTCAAGGTGGAAAGATTTCGCTTATGAATTGCAGAGCTATTTTAATGGGTGGATTGAGGGGCTAGGAATAAATACATTCGAGGCTTTGAAACAACTCGTGATTGCGGACCAAATTAAGAGACGCGTAAATAGCGAGGTGCAGGAACACTTCTTAGATGAATGGGGTAGCATTGTTTCACCTTCAGTGTTAGCCGAAAAACTGGATCGTTACGAGTCAGTAAGACAGGGTAAACGAATCACAAATAATGGAAGGAAGGAATTTCAGGTGCGAAAACAAATTGATTTGGGGTTTAGGAATGAGGGGAAAGCCAAACCAGAAAAACAAGTTGATGGGCAATCTACCTCCCCAAGCAAAAACTCATATTTAAAATATGAAACCAAATTTAAAGAGTTTGATAAGCGAAAACCTCTTCGCTGTTATGAATGTAATTCGGAGGAGCATTTACGTCCAAAGTGTCCTTTCCGAAAAAAGAGAGATGCGGAGACTCTGAATAATATTGAACAAAACGATGATGTGGACAAATGGTTGAAACCATATTTGAGTGTGGCCAAGGTCAATGGCGTCCAAACTCAAGTCTTACGAGATTCGGGAGCCACTTTTGATCTGGTCTCACAGAAGTACGCTCCGCCAGAGACCTTTACGGGCGAAGTAGTTTGGGTAAAACAACCCCTTGACACGGAAGCAAAATGCCTCCCTGTGGCCAGGATAGAGTTAGAAGGGACATTCGGGCGCGTGACCACAAAGGCCGCTGTGTTCGATAATTCGCTAAACCAAGACAGGTACATTTTGGGGAATCGTACTTTTGCTCTTCTTTGTGAAGGCGCGGGAAAAGGGGGTGGAGTTCAGGAACTAAACGCCGTCACGCGCTCGCAAAGCAAATCGAAAGAGAAAGAATCCGGGGTTGAGCCAGCTGATAACGTTTCTGAGCCGGCTATTGTTCTCAGTGCAGAGGTTCCGATCGAGGAGAAAATAGACTTGCAGTTAGAGGAGCGGAATGTCGTGTCAAGTGACCCTAACCTGTTGATTTGTACACCATCAGAATTAAAATCCGCTCAAATTGAGTGTGATGATTTAAAAACGATTTGGGATAAATTGAAGACTGATGCGGAGAAAATCGTTCAGGGACCATGCGTGACCGAAAACGTAGTCTCTCCGTACACGTTAGGGCGGGAAAATGCTCTAGAAAAGATAAGCGTTAAAGCAAAAGGAAGCGTTATCCTCAAGAAAGGCGATCGTGATGAGTTACAAATATCAGAATTGAGAAATCTGGAAAACTTCCTGTCAGAAGGTGGGGAAAATAACGAATATACTGTGTCAGCTATTTGTGAAATTTATGTATCGTATCTTTGGAATATGACACGTAAATCAGCTGGTAGAATGCCGTCGATAGATCAGTCACTATGTTCGGATCTAGTCGATTTATTTAGGGGCCAAAAGAAATTCTATGTTTTGATAGGAATTCACAATTATCACAAGTGGGCTCATAAGTTCATTCTTTGTGCTCAACCTAGAGCCCTTGAAAGATTGTTAGGAACTGGTAAATGTTTTGTTCAGCTGTCGTGCAACTTTTCATGTTTTAATTACGTAATTCTCTATATGTATTTTGGAACCTTCGATTACCGTGCAATAAACGCGGGTTTTAGTATTGGATGGTATGAAATAGCGTGCGAATTAGTCTTAACTAACTTAAGAGACATGCTTACTCCGTATGTAAGGGAGAAGAATTCGCGAATGAAAGTGCGTTGCTTTAAAGAAACGTGCATTATCTCCGGATTCGACTTGGTCGAGATCTCCAGTCACCATGTGGAGACTCCCGTCGGTTTTGTCAGAGATTCGGGCATGAGTGTGAAAATTGTTCTGTATAAAATTAATTATCTGTCTGAACGTGTTGGGATAATTATCAATGTCGGCGTAGTTGCCAAAGTGAATGTGAATGTGTCATTCTTGAATACAAACTATGAACCCTATAGAGATGTACCGGCAGAACTTTTACCGGACTCACCCACCGAATTAAGAGGTATAACTCGTGTCTCTTCCTTTGTAATCTCAAATACAGATATTTTGTCCTCTGTGACCAATGGTAAATTGTTTATAAACGTTGAAGGCATAAATCATTTTCTACGAGGCAGATCAGATCTTCCAGTACATCTGAGTTACTTTACTTGGGACAAAAAAACCTGGATTAACGAGTTATCAGCAGATCGGAAGGGATTGTTTAAAGCTGGCAAGTTAGGTGTTATCACGTTGATTGTAGAAAGTGAAGGGTTTAAGGTTAACCATTCTAGACTTGCAGGTCAATCTCGCTTCTTTCATGCATTATTTTATCAAGATGATTACCTGAAAAGCGTCCTCGAACTTCGGGACACTGGACCTCGTAGTATACGGATAAGGAATACGCTTATTTACGACAGTACATTCAGCCGCATACATGACCCTCCGTTAGAGGAATTCATTAAACTCTATAAAGTTTCTGTGAAGGGTAAAATTCAGTGTAGAACAAAATTTCCCGCACCTTATGCGTCTGATTTCGAGCGCGAATTCATTATACAATGTGATGCCTCTGATGTTGCGATCGGGGTAGTACTAACACAAATGTTTGGGGCAGTACAATATCCTGTCTTGTATCTTAGTCGGAAATTTAGCCCAGCTGAGAAGAATTACTCGAAAATAGAACGGGAGTGCGCGTCAATAATTTTCGCGGTTCGGAAACTACATTTTTATTTAAATGGTGCAAATTTCAAAATAATAACAGACCACAAACCTTTGAAGTGGTTAAAAAATCACACCGGCACGAATTCCAGGATTCTTCGGTGGTCCTTAATTCTGCAACCGTATAACTTTACTATTGAACACCGGGCTGGAAAGTTTAACCAGAATGCAGATACGCTTAGCCGTATGTCTTGCTAATGAAGGTGTAAATAGAATTAGTTCTTACAATAATTGTACTTGAAAGTGTGTTTTTTTGTTTTATTTTTTTTTGTATGCTGTTATTTATGTTTATTTAGGTTAGTTAAAGTATAGTAGTGTAAATTATGTGCTTAAAGTTGCTTGCCTCAGAGCTCAAGTGTAGAGGTGGAAACACATATATGTACCACACTGTATCCCCGAACTATGATGTAAGGGTGGGGGAGGCTGTGAAGAATAGGAAATTCTTCAAGCAGTCAGTCGTGTGAATATTTGATGTGTCTTTGTCACCCCTGTCCTTGGCAACAGAGGGGGGCGTGAACTGGGTGGAACCCTAGTGTCAAGCTAACTGACTGATGGTCATCGCCGGACAGAGGGCGGTATTTCCTCTACTTGTCTAC